>JAGKQL010000025.1:4209408-4222924 GCA_018398635.1 Cyprinodon brontotheroides | reverse complement strand
TGTGTTTGTGTGTATGTGTGTATATGGAAGGGAGTTTATTTCTTTGTACTCTACAAATGAAAAGATATTGGGTACTGTATGTAAAAAAACAAAAAAGACAAAAACATGGAACAGAGATTCTATACTATTTGTAAATTCACTATTATGCTTTTTCTTCCACAATAAATAAATAAATAATAAAAAAAAAAAACTGACATTTGTGGAATGTTTTATGGCCTGCTTTCTGTGACTTCTGCTAAAATAGTCATAGTATAATCAAATGTAGAGATTAATTATAATTATCTTGTTCTAACTGCGGTTCTCTCCTCAGGAACATCGCCACCATAGCTGTGTTCTACGCGCTCCCCGTCATCCAGCTGGTCATCACCTATCAGACGGTACGTTGACGAGGAACAAGCGGCCGCTAAAGCGGCGCACTGTCCGACATCCTTCCAAACATTCACAACGCTTCAATCTCTGGTCCTCAGGTCGTCAACGTGACAGGAAATCAAGACATCTGCTACTATAACTTCCTGTGCGCCCACCCCCTGGGTGCTCTGAGGTGCGTTTCCTTCGGCGTAGCTGCGTGATGCATTCAGTGTGCTAACCATAACTGACCTGGCTTTTGTCTGCGCAGTGCGTTCAACAACATCCTTAGTAACCTTGGCTACGTGTTGCTGGGGCTCCTGTTCCTCTTCATCGTCCTAAAGAGAGACGTCGCACACAAACGGGCGCTGGATCGCAACAACCTCAACGCGCTGGTGAGACCATGTTCCACAGAAGGAGCCATGCTTGCTGATGCTCTAAGCTACATGATGCAGCATCCTGTAATCTTTCCTCTGCAGGAGTGCGGCATTCCGAAGCATTTCGGGGTTTACTACGCCATGGGAACCGCGCTGATGATGGAGGGCTTGCTCAGTGCGTGCTACCATGTCTGTCCAAACTACACCAACTTCCAGTTTGGTAGGAATTGCTCTTGTGTCCAAAGTTCTTTGTAACCAGGAAGTAGACCCATTTCTAGTATTTTCTATGAACTCTGCGTTGTGGTTTCCTCCCCTCCCAGACACCTCCTTCATGTACATGATCGCAGGCCTGTGCATGTTGAAGCTGTATCAGAAGAGACACCCCGACATCAACGCCAGTGCCTACACCGCCTACGCCTGCTTGGCGGCGGTCATCTTTTTCTCCGTGCTGGGGGTGGTACGCTCACACACGCAGACGCACCTCGCAGCAGCCGTGTTGGAGCTGTTGGTAATCGTGCTTCAGGATGCTGCTTCTCTGTTTTGGTTTTGCAGGTTTTTGGGAAAGGAAACATGGTGTTCTGGATCGTTTTCTCTGTCATCCACATCCTGGCCACCCTGTTCCTCAGCACACAGCTCTACTACATGGGCCGATGGCGGCTCGGTACGGTCACAACACTAAACACCATAAGCAGTTTAAATAGTTTACTTCTTTCTGAAAGTTAATCCCTTGGTCTCACACCTCTGATTGAATGCTACAGGCATTGAAGATGTTCTCTAGGGATATTAAAATGTTCTGTTTTCATTTATGATTTGGCTCCTTTTATAATGGACTGAGATCACAGAATTTATGTTTATTTTATGTTTTTTCTCTTGCAAGAAGTTGAACCTCAGTTTCATTGAAGTCTTCAACAGTCTAACAGGTTGAGTTCCTGATTGGCACCTCTCTTTGCTTAATGCTACGTTCACACCGCAAGCAGCAGAAGTAGCTAGTTTACATGCAAAGTCAACGGTTGACGCGCATCTCAGCGCAGCGAAAGGTTATGCAGCGCGTCGCGCTCCAGAAGCAGCAGCTGGTGTTGCTGGAAAAATTTAACTTTTGCTGCTCGATGCGCTACATCAACCAATCAGAGAAGCTGATCTTGGAGCTGGCAGGGAGACGGACACATAGCTGCTGATGCAGAGCGCTATCATCTCTCCTCTGAAACAGTTTATTAACGCCTAAATTAACATAAAATGTTGAAACCTGCCAATCAAATATGTTGGCGTTTATTATCCTGGTGCCTGCCGTTTGGATTACGTACGTTAAAAAAAACGCTGGCATCTACTTCCAGCCGCTGCACGCAGTAGCAGAAAACGCTAAAGCGAAGAGGCGACTGGGCCAGAGGCTGTCGTTGAACGGGATTCCTAATGTCAGCGCACCGCCGGTGTACAGGGGTCTGAGCGCCTCCAACAGCGAAATAATATTTAGGCAGGATCGTAATCGCCGGTAATTGACATCACAGAAGTTTTCAGGTGGACTTTCTCACTTATTAAAACTAGTTTTTACCAACTGATGACAGCAAATAGAGCTGCCAATGTAACAGGCAGAAAGCATTAGGTAGCTCCGGGCAACACGCATCAAACCCACTTTTCAACCACGCATCTAGAGCAGCAGATGCTTCAGCCGCGCGTCAGAACTAAACTTGTACAAGCATCAAAAATGAAGCAGCGGGCGCGTTTCTGCTGCCTCTGCTTGCGGTCTGAATGTAGCATAAGAACAGCCCCCACAGCATTATGCTGCCTGCCACCACCCAAGAGCTTCACAGTGAGGATTTTATATTCAGAATAGTCTGCTTTGGCGGTGCTACTGCTGTGTCATGCTTTTGGCAAACTACAGGTTTATGTCTTTCTAATTTGGATTAGTTCATTAAAGCCAGACTAAGACTTGTACAGCTAATAGAAGGTGACCGATTCTCACGCCTTTGGTTCTCTGATCCTACACCAGAGTTACCTTTGGGCTCCTTAAATGCCTTATGATACATTTACTGCTTGATGTATGACTTTACTTCTCCTCCGCTGCTGTGTGAAGCTTAGAGGAGCAGCAAGGAGCATGTGCAGATCTCGCAAAAAAATGCCATTATAAACATGGAGATACGTTCTCTGAACTGTAAAAGGGTTCAGATTATTGAAGTTAATAATTAAAGCCCAGTATTTAATCAAATAAGTGTTAATTTGGGGTAAAGAGACCAAATCAGTTCATCTGGAGGTTTGATTAGTTGGGACTGATCAGGGGGAGCAAGTTGTCAAAGCTCATTTTATCCACTGTTTCAGTTCCTCTATTTCTTTTTAACAAACTATAAATATCGCTGGGGATTTTTACCTCTAATATGTTGCCTTTTTATTGACTGTTTCGTTCTCTTACCTGTTTGTGTTTATTAGACTCTGGTGTCCTGCGCCGCATCGTTTATGTGCTCTACACTGACTGCATCAGACAGTGCAGTGGACCCATGTACATCGTGAGTAAAAACCATTTTACAACCTTGAAATGAAACACTTTCACCATTTTATGGTTTTCCTAAATAGAGATATAATTATAGAGACACATCGGCAGGCTGATTTTATAAGCTGGAACACGCTTTTTATTTTTCTTATTTTATGTCATTGACATCACCAAGTGCATGCATGCATTCATTGCCTCTCGGTTCCACTGGACATGCAGCAGCTGGGCAGCGGCTTCTTTCAACGGTAGTCTGTGCGGTTGGATCATTTCAGGATCACATCACAGCACTCTAGATGAAGCAGCATAATGTTCATTTTACCGATTCTACCAGCAGCTCTTTATTTAATGTAAGGATGTTTTTTTTCCATCTAGGGTTTCAGTCAAATTGGATTCAAAGTTTTCTATGTGTAAGGAAACCAGTTGATTGCATCCATTTATTGACTTGAAGCTTGTAGCAACAGTGGAGGAAAACCCCCTTTTAACAGAAAAGAAACCTCCAGCAGAACCAGACTCAGTGTGAGTGTCCATCTAGAGACTGAACTCAGATTCTCCAGAGTGGGAGAATAGAGAGAAAATGAAGCAGAATGATGGAAAAAGCAGGGTCCCTATGTCTCTCCAGCAGTCTACCTATATAGCATAACTATATAGCTCAGGATAATTCAAGCCACTCTAACTGGCGCTTTATCAAAAGGAAGTTTAATCCTACCGCTAAAAGTAGACCGGCAAGTCTACTCGGATCTACTTGCTTTCATCAACTGACTTCACCAACACCAGGCGATTGAGCTTTGCTCCCAAATCAAGCGTGGATTGAAGTGGAGAAATAAGTGCTGCCTATTTTATAGAAGCTTTTTGAGTGAAACCACTCTGACTTTGCTACGATCAGCCCTGCAGAGCCGCACTGCTTCCGCTTCCAGTGAAACCCGAGGGGTCGGTTTATTCATGCACATGCATCTTTGTTTCCATTGAGCTTTGTATTATGTTGCTTTTCTCATGTAAATAAAAGAAAAAAAATACCGCTACAAAAACTGGCTACCAAAAAGTTGGCAGCACATATCTGGGATCAGTCAGACTGATGTCTAAATAATTGGTATCAGCCCTAAAAAAAACTTCATCTGTTGATCTACTAACTAGAAGAATAAAGTTTTAGATGCGAGTTTAAATGCAAGCTTTCTCTTCCAGGACCGTATGGTGCTGCTTGTAATGGGTAATATAGTCAACTGGTCTCTGTGAGTAAACACACTGTCTGAGGTTTGTTCAGAGCTGCAGTCTGGAGCTTCACCTCTAACGGCCGTTTCCTGTCTGCAGCGCCGCCTACGGGCTCATAGAGAGACCCAACGACTTCGCCTCCTACCTGCTGGCCATCGCCATCTGCAACCTGCTGCTTTACTTTGCCTTCTACATCATCATGAAGGTGAGTGTTTCTGATATCGGCACCATGGTACGCCATGTTTGAACACATTTGGTCACTGTTATCTTTGTTTCAGCTGCGGAGCGGCGAGAGAATCAAATGTCTGCCGTTGGTGTGTATTCTCTTCACGGCGGTGGTGTGGGGGTTCGCGCTCTACTTCTTCTTCCAGGGACTCAGCACCTGGCAGGTCAGCAGCTCAGAGCGCATGCTCACACATGGATTAGGACAACACTGAATGGAGAATTCATTCCTGTGATTCGGATTTAAAACGCCTAAACATTTATCACACAAGAGAAATATCTCTGGCATTTATCTATTACCTTATTTTGTACCAAATGTTAAACTTTGTTCTAGAAACAATCATGGGGAAACTGACAGTTGGTCAGTAGTTGGGTTTCATTACAAATGTGAGCACATTCTGCGAATTTCAAAAATAATAATTTTAGCAATTGCTTTACTTCCATTAAAAAAGAATCTATTTAAAATGCACATATGTGTGTTCATGCGATAACTTTCAAAAAACATGGCAGAAGCAAAAGTACAAAAGTAAACAAATTTGAGATCTTTGTTTCAGCCACGCTGTAGTGCCTAACGCTACCTGATCCGTACCATCATCTCCTTTGCGCATGTGCAAGCAGATATCCATCCAGGTTGCAATAAATAATGTAATTATGGTACCAAAAGTACTTATTTCTATCCTTAAATCACTTAAGAATGCTAAGACACATCTACAAAATTTGTGAGACAAATTTTATGCTTTTTACATTTTCACCATTAAACTGCTCAGAGCAAAATATGATTAAACCGTTTATCTTTATTTTAGTTGTTTCGTTCTTTAGATTATGCACTGTATACCATGTTAACATGAAAGGAAAACAAACAATAAAACTCAAAAAGGCTAGATTTATGTTTAAATACAAAGCCGAAAAACGTTAGCTCCCAGAAGTAGGATCCAATTTCCGCTGCAGATCGGGTACAGACGAATGATAAAACAGAAAGGATTTTAATACATTTGTTTTCTAAGGAAATATCTTATTAATTCAACACATTATATTTAAGCACATTTACTAATTTTACTGAGGGAAAAAGGTAATATAGGTCTATTTTATAGAGTAAAATAAAAGGGTGACCTGGATGTATATCTTCTGGTTGCATTCCCACGCGCCCGGCTACCGTACTTGTAGCCTCGTGAGACCATCCTGATCTCGTGAGCTTTCAAGATTTCACTCGCAGATCAGTCTGGAGACTCTCCGGTAAAGAAAATTTGGAGCCGTTCACCAAACGAACGTCCAATCAGCGTTGGCTTTGAGGCGGGTTGAGGTGTGACGCTACGAGAAGCGCGACAGTTCAGTCTAAAGAACATGGCGGCTTCAGCCGATGAAACTAGCGTTAGCGTGGCTATCGAGCAAGTTTTATCGGAATTACAGAGTATTTCTTCACTGAAAGAAGAGCAAAACACTGCTCTGGAGGCTTTTCTCAGAGGAAAAATGTTTTTGCTCTTCTCCCGACTGGTTTCGGCAAGAGTTTGATCTATCAATTGGCTCCTCTTCGTCGTCGCTCTGTTAGTACGTCATATGCTTCGTTGTTCTGATTGGTTTATTTGGCCCGTCTATCACCAACATAGGCCAATCAGCTAACCAGTATTTTCGCTCCTTCCCAAAATTACTTCAACGGAAGGTTTCCAGATGGATATGCGGAGCAAATCCATCTGGCAGAGTCAGGTTACTGTATACCATGTTAATAGGAAAACAAACAATAAAACTCAAAAAGGCTAGATTTATGTTTAAATACAAAGCCGAAAAACATTAGCTCCCAGAAGTAGGATCCAATTTCTGGTGAGGATCGGGCACAGGCGAATGATAAAACGGAAAGGATTTTTATACATTTGTTTTTTAAGGAAATACCTTATTAATTCAGCACATTATATTTAAGCACACTTACTAATTTTCTAAGGGAAAAAGGTAATTTAGCTCTTTTTATAGAGTAAAATTTTAGAGATTAAAATTAAAGGGTGACCTGGATGTATATCTGGTTGCACATGTGTAATTGAGCTGATTGTACGGATCGGGTAGTGACGGTGCTCACTGTTATCAACATCGCTCACTAATGTCTCCGTCGCAGAGTGTCGATCAAATAATTCAATTTCAAAATTGTAATGTTTCCATTTACCGTAATTTTCGGACAATTAGCCACACCTGAATATAAGCCGCAGAAGCTAAATTGCATGATTTGTACATATACAAGCCGCACCGGACTATAAGCCGCAGGTTTTTATGTTTAATGTAACCCGTCTTTCTCGCTGTCGCTTCTGTCTCGTACCATCCTCGCGGTAGAAGTCTGCTTCCGGAGGACCTCGGCATTCCCGCGCGCGCGGCTACCGTGACTTGTGTGTCGAAGCAAATGACGCCAACATAGTGGATGGTAAAATCCATAGATGTAGGTATTACCCTAGTGGCCGCTAGCTGTAAAAGTCCATAGATAAGCTGTATTTGTTATACTGCTAAGCGCAAGGTGGGAAAAGCGGGGGAAAAGTTATTAACGTTTATGCTCTGAAAATTACGGTAGTAGATTTATTTATTTATCTATTTTTTAAACAATTTGTGAAAGTTTATGGCTGATGGAATCGTACCTACTGGTAAAGAGGTTATGCTAGTATAGAAGAAGGGAGGGAATTTTGTTCCATTATTGTTGGAAGTAAAGAACAGGTTTTGTTAATGGAAATTTAAAAAAAAGGGTATTTTCAATCTGTGCTTTTCTTAATTATTTCCACTTTTTTTTTTACTGATTTTTATATGAAAATTTTCTTATTTCAAATTTTTATTTTTGGAGTTTTCAATGGCTTTTATTTCACATTCTCTTCACTTTAGGCCCACAACAAACACTCCAGAGGAAAGAAGAGAAAATAGTTATTAAAAATCTGAGAAAACCGCAAAGATACTCTTGAAACATTTTTCAAAGTTTCATTTCTGTTTGTTTTTTTCTTTTTTTTTCTTCCAATTTTCATTCACAAAACATGTTCTTTTCTTTTACCAATAATGGAACAATATTCCCTGTAAAGACTAGAAGGCCGAATGAGGTTCTAAAACGGTTTATTTTAGCTGCAGCTGTTCGAGCCGCTCCTGTGTCTCACCTGGACTAAGGAGAACCAGATCTGGACTGTAGCTCAGGAGACTAAAGTCCTTTTTTCAGATTAAAATAAGGTTTAAATCTACATTTAAATCAGGGTCACAGAGTCTGAAGGAAAAGTAGACGAGAAAGGAGCTACGTTGCTTTTCCTGAAGTCATCTAGAAGATCTTCCGTTAATCTTTTTTTTATTAACCAAATTAAAAGCTTGAAATCTTTCTTATGGTTTTTCAGTCATTCATCAAAGTGTTTCTTATTTTTATTTAATTTCTGGTGATATTCTGATTCCTTCAGATGGAAACGTTATGAATTTCTAAGCACCTTCTTTTTTCCAGAAAACTCCAGCTGAGTCTCGAGAGCATAACCGAGACTGCATCCTGTTGTCTTTCTTTGACGACCACGACATCTGGCACTTCCTGTCCTCCATCGCCATGTTCGGGTCCTTCCTGGTAGGTGTCATCAGAGCGATCTATCCGTGTGAAGCTGATGCAGAACTGGCCACATGTCGGACTCTCTCCTCTCTCCCCTCATAGGTCCTGCTGACCATGGACGACGACCTCGACACTGTTCAGAGAGACAAGATCTACGTCTTCTAAACCCGTTGGGTTTTCTTTGAGGAGCTCGGCTCATCCTCTCTGCCTTATCACCTGTTTCCTCTGTAGAAGCACAGCCAGTAGCCTGTTCAGCTAGCAGGCCTCTGCCTCTCAGAGCCACCCCCTCGCCCCCACCTGGGAGGACACACATGCTGCCATTTGCAGGTTCTGGGCATCGTCGATCGATGCTGAAGTGTTTCGTCCTCCTACCGCCATCATGGATGTTACTGTTGCTCTCCATGTTTACGTCCTGCTGCTGCTGATGATGAAGACAACAATGCAAACACTGAACTCGTGTCTCCATTCTTTTTCTACGGTCCTCAATATGGATGAGCCTGCAGGAAAAGATGCGTTTTGGATGCTGTGATGCCGGCGAATGCGTTTACAAACGTTTGTAACCCGTCCAATCTGCCAGTGGCCTTCTGTGTTCTAATCATGTCAGTCATACTGCTCTCTGATTGGTCAGCTCCTCTAACTATCCGTCCCTGATGATTGTATTTAATATCTGACTGCCCTCGTGTGCGACTGAGGAGCTGGTTTGTTTTTTTGCACTGTTCTGTATGAAAACTAGATCCTACCGTCCGACTTTAAGGAGTGGGTACTAAATAAACGGTTGTTTTTCAGAAATATGGCTCCTTTCTTCTTACAAACTCTTCCTCTTGAAATAGAATCATCTTGACCTCAAAGATACAGTAGTAGACATTCAAAAGTTCCCCACTTTCCTTGATGGGTCCTTGGCTGGTCCCCTACAGTTAAGTGGGCTTCCATTCGCCGGCGTTTGACTGGGGAGGGTCATTTTGAAAGGCTGCTACTGCAAGTAGTAGAGTGATCTAAAATTTTTCCAAAATGTTCTACAGAGTCTGCGGCAGGCAAGCTGTCAGATCTGATCATGAAACAAACATTTAAATTTCTCCGCTTATCTTTGAATATTTCCCTGGACTTTAACTAGGCCGTTCTAACGCTTGATTCTGTTTTGATCTAAATAATTTAATTACATCTATATGGAAGAAAAGGTCTCATTGGACTCTGCCTTTTTTTTGAGCACCGAATTTTAAATACTGATTTTTTTTTTTTTATTGAATTCCTTGCACTCAATTATTATCTGGTAAAAATTGAGCTGCAAAAAAATTCGGCTGCAAAAGTGTTGACCTTTTGGTGAACTCAAGCCAAAGCAATCCACACTCGATAGAATCAAGCAGCTTCTAGCCAATGAAATTAGCTCATTTGGTCACGTGACACAACGGCTACGCTCTACTGAGCCGATCATAGGTAGTACAACACCCCGGCGGCAAACTTTTTTGCTTCATTTCGGCCAGAGGCAACATGGCGGCGGCAAACAGACGGGTGCCGCACTAGCTGTGATCGGCTCAGTTGTTTTACCCAGTCTGATAAGAGGAAAAACTCTTATAGCTGTCTGTTAGTAGCTAACTGACGTTTTGTAATTCAGCCGGGAACAACGCTGAGCGCAGCCGTTGTCACGTGACGAAATGAGCTAATTTTATTGGCTAGTAGATTGCTTTGGCTTGAGTTCATCAAAAAGTCAACACTTTCGCGGCTGATTTTTTTCTGGTGAATTTTTGCCAGATAATATTGTATAGAAGTTCGCTCGCCACTCTGTAAAAAATAAAAATTAAAAAATTATCTCAATATAATGATAGTATCATTATATTGAGTTACTATCGTCTCATTAAAATTAGATAATTTTTTTTACAGAGTGCGGGAAACGGGCTTCCATAAAATTGAGTGTAAGGAATTCAATGTCTAAAAAAATTCAGTGTTTATTTTATTATTATTATTATTTTTTTTTTTTTACACTGTCCTGTCTGGCAATGTGGCAATAAGAATAATTGTCTTGATGCCAAAAAGAGCCTAACAGATTTATATTTCACAAGTGGAGCAGCACGCAATTGCCATATTGTTCGCTAATTTGTTTCCATGCATATAAATTGTTTTATTATAATTATGCAGGAGTTTTACAGTTTATGGACGCTGCAATGTAAATAGAGCAGAAAACAGAAGAAGAAAAGGAAAAAAAGATGAAAGAAAGAAGAGATGGAAAGGAGACAATGACAAAACATTTTCAGTCTACTTCATGTCTTCACGGTAACTATCAATAATGCTACCTCACGTGCAATAACCTGTACCTGCTACCTCAGGAGAGCCCGCAGTATCCCTTTATAAACGTTTGTTTGTATTTATTTATTTAATTTTATTATTTTTTTTATTTTATATTTTTAAATTTGCACTGATTGCTTGTACTGTGTTTTTTCTTTTTCAAGTAATTTCGTTGCACCCCTGTGGAGCAATGACAATAAAGAATTCTGATTCTGATTCATCACCTGTAACGAGATGAAAAAAGAACAGAACAACCAAAAGACATGGTAACAGACATACACAAAGCAAATACCTTGAAACTAATCGCTAAAGCAATATCACCAAGTCTGACATGTACTCTGTGTCAACTGAAGACACGAATGTGGGGGTCTCTGAAAAAATTCAGTGTTTAAAATTCGGTGTTTAAAAAAAAAGGCAGATTCCAATGAGACTGTTTTCCTTCCATATATCTATATTATTTCATGTCCAGCTGGAAGGTTAAACCTCAACTAATCCTTTCTTGCACCGCATGATGATGCCGCCACTACTGTGGTTTACCACTGCATTTTTCACTATACTGTGACTTTTATTCCTGCCTCATCATGTTTCTTTTTTATATATATAATATTTAAAGGTTTTAGTTGTAACAGGACAAAATGTGAAGTTCAGGCAGGCGGATCTATTTGCCAAAAAGAAATACACAAACATTTATGTATAAAATTATACATTTAATAAAAAATATAATTTGAAAAACATTTGCACACAAAGTTAAATCCTTAAAAACATTTAAATAAGTGTTCGTATAAAAACGGTGTAAAGACAAAGATAACGTGCAGAGTTGCCTTAATGTAAACGTAGCAAAGGCGGCGGTAAATCCCTGAAGACGTTGAGGCTGCCCATGTAAACATCAGTGCTCCCAGACAGCCGTGGGTCATTTCTACACGCTAAGATAATCAATAAAAACCTATCATGTCTGAATTTGTAAATGAAAGTCAAAAACATGAATAAGATTTGGTTTGTTCCTTGTTTTTCACTCATTCAACATCAGATGTTTCATCTGTGAGAATACAAGTTATAAAGTTACAGCTACTATACTATTAATCAACAATTCCTTCCCATTTAAAGGTGGCAACCGCCTTTAAATGAGTGGAAGAAAAGAAATTATTTGAAAATTATACTTTTAATGCACCGATTACAACATTTCAGTAAGAATAATGTTCAATCAATGGTTCTGTTTTCTTGTTTTGAAGGATAAAAGTGAACATCCTCCAGCTGCATTAGTGCCAATAACTGGCAAGGAGTGTAAGAGCTTCATCTTTGGTCTGTTTATCTGTAGTTTTCTAATTTTGATTTACAAATTCAGACATCTTTGTTTACCATTTCCTAGACAGCCACCTGAACCTAACAGAGAAGCTCAGTAGTGATAAACTCTGATCTGGTTGTTATCGTCCAGGCCCAGCTGGATCAGTCCGCTCTTGGAGGAAGCAGGTTGGTAGCGAGTGAACAGAGGTCTGGAAGGCGGAGTTAAAGGCCATGACAGTGATGGTTAATGCAGAGCGCTCACTTATCAGACAGCAGAGCAGAGAAGTCGGTGAAGAAATTAGCGTATAAACAGTTCTGTTCAGAAGACAAGTGACCATTGACAGGAATCTGATTCTGATTATGAAGTTAGTGGAAATGCTCCAAGTAGTGATGGGTGCAAAACGCTGTATCGGTGCCGTGTCGTTTCAGGAGAGTCATGTGACCGATACAGGAGTTGTTTCTAACTGACTGACTCACTGCAACTGGGTTTAAAAACTGCTAAAAAAAAAAAAAAAAAAAAAAAACATATTTTGCTGTTTATTGTAAATATTTTAACAATATTTTGGAGTATTTTACATTTTAGAGCAGCCTAAAAGGAATAGGAACATTTCAGCTGTTGTGTTTTATTTATTTATTTTTTATCACTTAAGTTATCTGAATCAAAATTTATAACAAATTGACTCTTAGTTTATTTACTGTTTTTACAGTGAGTATTGTTTTAAAAATGTGATGGGGGAGATATTTTAATTTAGTTTTTCAATTTGATTCCGTTTTGCTTCCTTATTACTGCCAGGCATGATGCAGCAATATTATTTATGGTAATCTGTCATTACCTTAAAAATACCTTTTCTAAAAAGGATTCATTCATTTATAGCTTTTTTGAAGGTGAAAATATAAAAAAAATGTTTTAATAATTAAATTAAAGCAACACATTGTAATTTTTGACCCGAGCTTTAGCTTAATTTAAGATAAAAATAAGGGCTGGTTTTAGCTCTGATGTAAGGTTTCCTCTAAAGCCATGAATCTTTTCTCAAATCCTCAAACTTCAGGACTTTTCTATATACTGGTTCAAACCACTGATCTCTATTTATTCACTGGATTGGACCGAAAAAAGTGAGGCCACCGGTCGCCATATTGGTACTCCCCACTCCAACAGAGACGCACATTAAAAATGCCTTTGTGTTTAGCATTTGACTGCAAAAACAAGCAGCTTGCGGCTGTAGGAAGATGATTCACAGCTAATTTCACAGTCAGTGGATGTACTAGCTAAGAAAATCCATACACACGTTGATGTTCCCTATAGTATAGTATGTAGAGTAACATTTGTCTGGCTTTCTCGGACCGACTCAACGACATTGACTGAATTAGCTATTGTCATTGTGTCTAACGTTTGAAAATAGAAAGTAATTCACTGTGAAATATCAATGTATTTATTCTTTATTAAGTGGGATGACGCTGTCGTTTTTTTGTAGTGTTTGTTGCATTTATCATATATATATTTATATATATATTGTACGACTTAAAGGATAGTTCGGTATTTTTGACATGAATCTGTATGGCATCCCTCATTGCATGTAGCCGCATGCAATCGACACTGACTTACCCCCTGGCGGCCAGCCTGTGAGCAGAGCCCAGCTTTGAACGCAGCCAAGCAGACCGCAGGCTTTGTGTCCGCCTCAAATGCGCCCAAGATGCACCAAAATATAGGAAACATCGCCAGCATAAGAGCGATATTTTGCTGTCCCAAAACATTGTAGTGGAAAGTCACACCGCCAGCTATCACTATTTCAAGGG
>JAGKQL010000025.1:4197311-4207408 GCA_018398635.1 Cyprinodon brontotheroides | reverse complement strand
CCAGCTAGAGCTAGGGCGAGCGGTGACATGCATCTGGTTGTTGTTGTTGAGCCTCGCTGTCAGAATGACGGCGCCAAGACTTCAAGATGCAATGCAACAGAGAGAAAATAGGGCCCGCGATAACGACGCGGTGACTTTTTCCCCACTACAATGTTTTTGGGATGCAAAAATATCACTCTTTGAACACATACAATGTTTTGGGAAGAGCAAACGTTTTATTTCGCTGGGTCTAGCAAACCTGCCGGACTACTTTTGGCTTTGACCAAAGCTGGACGAGAACTCTGCTCTTCACAGGACGCTGCCAGGGTGTAAGTCAGTGATTGTATGACGACACTGGTGATGGGGATGCCATACAGATTCATGTCAAAAATACCTTAACTATCCCTTTAACGGACATGCACTTGTAATTTAGTCTTGATGTGAAATCTTGATATGTAATATGTAATTACCACAACAAACAATGTAAAAATACATGACATTACATGTACATCATCAGTTTAGCTCTTTTGGCAACATCTGTATTATTGTGTCCCATTAACACATTCATTTTGTTGTGATGGATTTTTAGAATAAGTCATATAAAATTAATTATAGACTAGGGAGTACCAATATGGCCGCCAGGGGCTTAACTCCACCCCATACAACCAACGGGCTATCAGGTATCCAGTGAATAAATAGAGATAAGTGGTTCAAACAACATGTGGCCAACAGGAAAGCTGCACCTGGAAGTTGCAGATCTAGCACCCCCTAGTGGCTAAAAGCTGCACAGCGTTGCTTTAATTTCTGCAGGACAAACTGATTCTCCAGCGCTTCATTCAAGGTGTGTGGGAAGGATACATGCTGGGGTCTTTCCTGCGCGTGTTCAGCCACTTCTTGTTGCTGTCAATCAGCCCCTGCAGCCTGTGGCCGTCCAGCTCCACGGCGTTCTGCGTCGCCTGATGGCCGCGCCGATGCTCGCTAACACACACAGAGACGCACAGTTTAAGTAGAACCAGGCTGCGGGGATCAGCTGTAGGATCTAAAGGTTGTCTGTACCTGATGGGAGGGTATGATGGATAAGATGAAGTGGTTCTGGAGGAGATTGGGTCAGCAGCTGCTCCTGGA
This sequence comes from Cyprinodon brontotheroides, assembly GCA_018398635.1. Lineage (NCBI taxonomy): Eukaryota > Metazoa > Chordata > Actinopteri > Cyprinodontiformes > Cyprinodontidae > Cyprinodon > Cyprinodon brontotheroides. The sequence continues at coordinate 4,206,304 of JAGKQL010000025.1, read as the reverse complement.
GAACAAAAGGAATCGCTCAGAACCAGTAGAGACTAATTGGGCCCAAAAGTTCTGGTTTCAGTAAGTCATCACCTACCAGGGAATATCTGGCTCCATCTGCTGTTCAGAGGGTCTGCTGAGGTCAGCCCACTGCTGATGGGGGTGCTGAACAGAGGGGCGGCTGTGGAGCCGCTCTGAGGCCCCCAGCTCCAGAGCCTCTCAGGCGGGCCCCACGCCTCCGACCCAAACCTCTGAGGCGTGGAGTACAGAGAGCTGCTGTCCCTCTGGGCCAAAGTGCCCAGGGCGCTCAGAACGCCGTTGAGCTGGCCGGAGATGTGCTGCAGCGACTCCGCCAGCTGCTGGACTTTGGCCGGGACGGTGGGATGACCTGATGAGGGAAGAAACAGTCAGCTGAGCCGTTTCTGCTCCAACATTACAGACCTGTTATAAAACCCCACACTGAAATAAAGCGAACGGATTTAGAGCCCAGATTCCGCTGGGAGCGGAGACGATGCTAAAGTTTCAGGATTTCTGAAATGTCCATCCATTCAGCACCAGAAGGCTCCATCTTTATTTGTATGTTTGTCTTAACCAAAAAAGTTTAAAAAACAATCCACTGGACGCGTTTCAGCCTCTAATCCGGGGCAGCTTTTCCAAGTCAGAATGTCAGAATTAGCGTTAGAAGTTTGAGGCTTTATGCTTACGCGTTTCACACCGAAGCAGCAAAATCGCGTCTGCTGCTTCATTTTACTGCTTGTACCAGTTGTGTTAGTTCTGGACGACGGCTGAAGCAAAGCAGCTTTGTTGCTCTGGCTGCGCGGTGCAAAAAGTGTGTCTGACGATAGCGTTGAGGCGGAGCTTCACTATCCTTTTGCCTTGCAGCTATATTTGCTGTGATCAGTGGGAATAAAGTAGTTTTAATGTGTTTTAAGTGAGAAAATACACCTGAAAACTTAAACATTGCAGTCAGTTCATCCAGATTATCATCCTGCCTTCCAATATTTTTCTGTCGGAGCCGCTCAGACCCCCACATACCAGCGGTGCGCCCTGTCAGTAGGAATCCCTTCAACAGCAGCCCTCTGGCCGGGTCGCTGGTCCTTCACGGTTCACCGCGGCGCAGCTGGTAGGTGTTTTTCATCTAAATAATCCAAACTGCAGGCACCAGGATAATAAAAAGCCAACATATTCTGCCGGCAGATTTTGGCATTATTTTAAGTTAATTTATGCGTGGTCAATAAACTGTTTCAGAGGAGCGATCACAGCTTCTGTATCATCAGCGATGTGTCTGTCTCCCTGCTAGCTCCTGTAGATCCAGCTTCTGATTGGTTGACGCCAGCGCGTCAAGCAAGCAAAAGTCAAATTTTTTCCTTTTTTCAGGCAGCAGCCACGTCGCGACATCAGATTCCTAAAGGCTTCCTGGCGCTGCTGCTTCAGCTGCTCGAGCGCCGCTCGCGCCTGTTGCTCAAAAGCAGCTGCGGACCTTTTTGCTTTCGCGCTTGACGCGCATCAAACCATTGACTTTGCATGTAAACTCGCTGCTTCTGCTGCATCCGGTGTGAACGTGAGGCATTATAGAGTGGACCAAAACAAACCCTAGTTTTTGGCTGAAAAAACATCCAAATTGAATCAGACGAACGGGTCCGCCTCTTAGGCATGGGGGTCATTTGGGTTCTTTGTTAGCATCTAATACCTGATGCCTTTCTATGTTTCTGAAAGGGGGTCGTTAAGAGGGAATTGCTGGCCTGGCTGATAGGCGAGGTGTTTCGGTCCCCTCTATGGGGGGTGGGGGTTGCGATGATAGCGATAAACTCAATTGCTGAATTTCTGATGTTATTATTAAAGCTAATAATTAAAGAGGTGAAATTCTGTCCCCGTCCTGCTGAGCTAAAGAAAACGCCTCCTTCTTTGGACATGTGACCTATAAAGCAGAGCATGTGATCACTCTGCTAGCGGCTCTTGGCCTCTTTTCATGTGGCGGGTTCGTCACCTGTTCCGGCCGACGGCTCCACGGTGCTGCTGATGTCCGATTCGGTTACGTCGAACGTCACCTTCCTGTCTCCATTAAGGCGGGATGAATCCTCAGCCATGACCTGAAAGAACAAAATGTGTTTCCGCTGTTTGAAAATTGCTCAAATCTTTCATATTTAACCTTCAGAGGATTGAGCGGAAGGCGTCTCCTGACCTCCTGGGCCATGGAGCTCTCCAGCTGCTGAAGCTGCTCCTCTTTCCTGCGCAGCAGGGAGGTTCCTCTCTGAACCGTCCGCTGCAGCTCCGCCACATCTCTGGCCTCCTGACAGAATCAAAAACAGCGAACAGTATTAGGGGGAACGCATCTTAAAAAAACAAAAATGAAACTGTTGAAAGGGTTTCACCTGCTGCAGGGTTCTCCTGCTCTCCTCGGTTGCTCCTCTGAGGCCCGGGTCCTGGCCGGTGCTCTGGGCTGCCTGCAGAGCTGCCTGCCTCTCCATCACCCGGCGGCTCTCCCTCTCCAGGAACTGCTTGGTCCTCTGGATGGAGGCGCCGTGGGAGGAGACGTACTCCCGGAACCTGGAGACAATCACATTTAGCCGCTGCGGAACTGAAACAATCTCCAAGTTTGTCTCTAATCTTCTTACTCGTCGATGCTGCTGTGGCTGTCAGGTACGGGGGAGAGGGGCGAGTCGTCCAGCTCCTCCACGTGTAGCGAGGAATCGATCCTGTCGTCGGGGGAAGCCGTTGCTTTCTCTGCTCTCTTTCTGTCATCTTTAGTTTTCTCCAGCTCACTGAGAGATCCAAACATAGATGTGATCTTAAAACGTGAACCTCTAAGATCTTCCTTTCATCTTTTCAAACAGGATGGAAGCAGCAGTTGTTGTAAAAACCGTGCCTGATTTTGTAGGTGAGGGTGTCGCATCTTTCCTGCAGCAGCGCCACCTTGCTCTCCAGCCGGCCCTTGTCCTCCCTGACTCTGTCTCTCTCTTCTTTCATCCTCTGCCTCTGACTCTTGGCTTCATCCCTCTCCTCCCTGGCTCTGTGGGAGACTTCCCGGGCTTGTGTCACCTCCTCCCTCAGCCTCTGCAGCTCTTCCTTCAACTGATCTCTCTCCCGAACGATAACAGGCAAAGTCTGGGAAAAAAGTACGTAAAAAAAACGTTTGTTGGTGGAAAAGACTAAGAGGGAATCTGATGCAGGGGTGAGCAATTCCACTTCCTGGGGGCCGGTGTCCTGCAGCTTTTAGATCCTTCCTTGAAGGATCCTGAATCAAATGACTGAGTTACCTCCTAAATATGCAATACTTCCGCCAGAGTCATTGCAATCATCTAATTACTGGATTCAGGTGTGTTGTGCCAAAAGCACATCTAAACGTTGCAGGATACCGGCTGTCAGGAAATGGAATATCCCACCCCTTGGTTAGAGAAAGGCTCACACCTTTATCTGCCTGTCTAATCCTTCCTCCTCTTCTCCGAGCTTCTTCCTCCTCCTATGGAGATCTGCAGCCTGACAGGGAGAGGAAGGTCGGCACATGGAATAATGATTAGTTATAAAAATCCAGCTAATCTCTGAAGGCCTCCAGAGGTTCACCAAACACATAGAAGAACAACTGAGGCAGTTTAGGAAAAAGCTCTATTTGAAAGGTATCTTTCCAATCAGAGTTTAAACCATTGTTACAGCTTAATTTCTCTTTATACCTGCCGATATTTTCACGACTATTTCATAAGGCGCATAATCGACTAAAAAGGCGCAGCAGGTCTCAGTTATGTGTCCCCATTTTCTTGTATTTAACACACACATTGGTATAGCGCATTAATCGACTATAGGGCGCGTTTTTTTATATACACGGTACATGTCCTCTACTACCTTTAAATACCTCTACTGAGTATTTAAAAATACAGCTGGGGCAAAACTGAGTATGACTGTGCTTTATTCATGTATTTGTTACCAAAGTATTAATCAAACCTGGCAGCTGGCCGTCGCGGAGACAGATACATTATTACGGCAGATGACACAGCTGTGTGATCACTCCTAAATTCAACTTAAAATCCTGAAACCCGCCGTGACGGAATTTGTTGCGCTTTATTACCGGTATCCTGGTGCCTGCAGCTAAAATTATTTAGATGAAAAACACCTGCCCAGCAGCCGCGGTGAACGAAAAGGATTTCTCCCAGTCGGTGCACCGCTGGTATGGGGGGTCTGGCGCCTCCGACAGAAATAGAATACAATAGGATGAACTGATCGCAATTATTGGTGTTTTCAGGTACCCTTTCTCACTTAAAAACATATTTATACTTATTTATTCCCACTGATCACAGCAAATAGCTGCAAGATTTAGATTATTTAGATGAAAAACACACTGCCAGCCGCCACGCGGTGAAGAGGGAGGAGACGCCGCTTCTCAGAGGCTGCCGATTGAATTAAGCTTTCAGGGAGAAAAAATACAGCGGGAGCAAACCTGAGTATGATTGTGCTTTATTCATGTATTTATTACAAAGTATTATTAATCAAACCCATCAAAGTCATCATCCTCTGTTATCCTCAGCATTCCTCTGAATAAAACAGCTGGCGCTAAATCAGACATGCCAGTTTCCCCTTCTTGGCTGTCAGTCACTTTCCGTGCAGGCGCGCTCCTCCAGAAATAATGCCGCTTTTGCAAAGCTTGAACAACAGAGCCAGCAGACACAGTCCATCTACAATCCATCCGCCAAACTGTGGCGTAACTTGCCCGGCGCTGCCTTCCATTTATCATGAAACTGTGGTCTCCGTCTCGTCATCCATCCGCTTCCCCACGCCGCTTGCGCGAGCCTTTACTGTGAACGGCCGCCCACACCTGATGTCAAGCGGTGGAAGTTCCTTTGTCAGACCCCCTCGGATAACGGCGCGAGCACAAGCGTTCATTTGATTCATCTTTTTTTCACATCGGCTGCAGAGATGGGTACGCAGCGATGGTGATGCGTGGAAAACCACCTGGTCTCACTCACATACACCTGCCTCAGCCTGCTTATCCATCCAGCTGCTTTTCATTTGCGTTAATATCATCAGAGCGCCGTGTCTGTCTCTGCCAGCTCCCAGATCAGCTTCTACTGACTGGTTGATGCGGCGCCGCCCAGCAGCAAAACTCTCAATTTTTCCATCTGAGCTAGCAGCAGCGCGTTGGTCGATCGCGTCAGATGCTTAAACGCCATCCGGCAGTGCTGCGCAAAAACTAGCGCTTGGGACCTTTTGTTGCGCTCTATCTGCGCGCTGGGCCAACCATTGACTTTGCATGGCAACCGCTGCTTCTGCTGCACCTGCGCATAAGAGGTCGGTTCGGCACGAATGTCGAGCTGTTGAACAGCCAGAGCACAGCTGCTAATTTGTTTCCCCATGTTTTCACATCAGCTGTGAGATGTGGACGGGCATGGAATTACAGATTAATGGTGATGAGTGGGAAAAAAAAGCACCTGAAGTCTCCTTACATTCAGCCACTCTTTCATCATCTCTCAATGAGGTGGGTAGGTCTCAAAAAGTCGCAAGTTACAACACACATGGGGCGCACCGCACCATAGCGCTACATGCATTATTTTGAGGGGAAAAAAGGCGTTTAAGTGCGCCTTATAATGAGTCGTGTAATCACGGTACATCATGTGCATTGTTACTTTGTTAGCCAGATTAGACAGAATAGAAGGCCTTCCTTCACATTGTGAATGTCACTGTGTGTAAGGAGGTCATCTAAATAGAACAGCTTTCTTGTCTTTTAAAGTAACACACAGGATATGGGAACATCTTGGAGCCGGACTGATAGAGGGAGAGCTTATCTGTAATCCTTAGGCATTGATGGCGTGTCGAGTTTCTGGATACGGACAAGCTAAGCATCCACGGGTGCAAATACATAACTCATGAGGTATAAGTAAGAAGCAGAGATGACCTTGTTCGGGGCTGAACCTTTAGCCAAATGCTTGCGCGGATGTGATTTTTTGAGCCTACAGCTGTGCAAGCTCCCAAGCATTTTCTCTGTCCTATAAATCTACCTGATCTGGAATAAACTCTGTTACTTTTTACTCCTGTTTTTATAGTCCTTTTTTATATGGTTTTACCCAGTTTGAGTTAAGAGTCGTAAGTAACTTGCTCCCAGGAAAAGAACCGGTGGGGAAGAGCCCGAGGCGCAACTGTGTTTTTAGGGGACATAACTTCCTCATTTAACACTATAAGCTTGAACATCTCCCAGAAAATTGTTCAATCCCTCCTCTGAACATGGAAACGGAACCGGACCGCTTCAAATCAGCCAAAGGTTCACAGAAATTGGAGGAGCTGCGGAGATTCATGTCTCAGCTGGTAGATTCTAATGGGAAGAACGCAGTTAGCGGTGAGACCATCCTGATCTCGTGAGAGCTTTCAAGATTTCACTCTCGCTAAGCAGTCTGGAGACTCTCGTTAAAAAACTGGAGCTGGGAGCCGATCTCACCAAAATGAGTCAGTACGAGGCAAAACATAACGCAGCGACAGTTCAGTTCTAAAGAACATGGCGTGCTTCGGCCGATGAAAAGCTTAAGCGTTAGGCGTGGCTATCGAAGCAAGTTTTAGCCGAATTACAGAGTGACCTGGCTTCACTGAAAGAAGTTGAGCGTAAGCACTGCTCTGGAGGCTTTTCTCAGAGAGGAAAAAGATGTTTTTTGCTCTTCTCCCGGCTGGTTGCGGCAAGAGTAGCCTGGCTGTTAAGTACGCCATATGCTTCAGTTGTTCTTGATTTCGTTCTTACTTCTGGCCCGTCTATCATTTCCAACATAGGCCAATCAGGCTAACCAGTTTTAAGCCCCCTTCCCAAAAATTGGCTTCTAATCGAGAAGGTTTCCAGATGGATATCTTGGGCAAATCCATCTAGCGGAGATCAGGTTAAAAGAACAGTTGCTACAGCAACAATTGGGATGTGAAATATGATGACAGCTCGGGAGGGATCAGCAGAGTCACTGAGAAAAAAAATTCAACCATTTTAGACTCAGTATTTAAATCATGCAGTTAGAAATCTGATTTAAAAGCCTTTTCTAATTGCACATTTTAAATTGAATAATTAAAAAGGAATAGTTAATTGGATTTATTCATCCATATTATTCAATACTGCAGTCTGAAAAAGTATTTTCCAGTCCTATTTCTAGTCCATGAAAAACAAGTTGAACCAATCAGAGTTGCTCCTTGGATAAATCCAGCTCTCTGATTGGGTTTGTGGTCGGAAAATTTTGTTTCTCTTATTTCATATATTAATTTATTCTATTTACTCACTATAAAGGTTTTCACTCAGTCTGTTTCAGCTGCATGGCCACACAATTCCCCTGTGTGAGGGTGTTTTTAGACAAGACATACCTTCTTCCCGTAACAGGCTAGATTCTCTTTCAAGGTTTATTCACAACATGTTAGTGTTTAACAAAAGTGTCTGTAATTAGTTTTGACTCTGACAACTCTCCATTATTCTAAGTAATGAAGACCGAACGCTGCCCAGATAGAACACCAAGCAATAAGGGCCGTCTGATGAACTGTTCTCTCTTTGCAAAGATATCAAAATAAAGTCCTGACTGAGTGAAATCCACCCATCTCTGTTTATTTAAGTGGAGCAAATAGTTGAATACTTTTTTTTCCCACTAAAGGTCTCAAGCTGAAAGGAAAAGATCATAAAGAGAAAGCTCAGCGATCAGAGGAAATGGGAATTATAAATGGAGAGGGTAATGTAAATTGAAAAAGAAACTGAAAGAGATTTGAAAGGTGATAAAAAAATATTAAAAGAAATGTTTGTCTATAATCAGATTTATGAATTTGTAGTTTTTAATTGTAATTTAGAGACATGATAAAATATATTTTCAAATTGCAGTATTTAATAATGGACTATTAAATACTATTTATCTAGCCAATTTATTTTGCCGTGCTGCTCAGCAAGGTTAGATTAGGGAGGAAATCTATAATGTCTCAGAGTTAAGAAAAAAAGCTACAACACTACAACGGTTTGGAGGCCTTAATATTAACTTTGAATTTGTAGTCTTTGTTTTTGAAAGCAATGCTCCTATTTCCTGGTTTATCACTTTCAATCCCAGAAAACACAGATATTCCAGGTCAGCCCAGAATCTTCTGCAAAGCCCTGGATAGTGTTGGAGGATAAACCTTAGTTTGCAGCAACGCATCCTGGCTCCTCAGCTCTTTCTCTCTCAGCTCCAACCTGTCTGCCAGATCCTGCAGCTCCGACTCCTGCGGGAAAGATGATCATCTGTTAGTAGCAGAAGCCTTTAAACATGCTGCAGGTAGACGGAACCCGTCTTTTCTTGCATTTCCTGCCCACCTTGCGGGAATGAGCGAGCTGAGCCTTTTGTATCTGTCCTTCCAGCTGCAGGCGGAGTTTCTCCAGCTGGAGGTCATGTGACGCCTGGAGGCGCTCTCTGTCCTCCTGTAGCGTCGACAGCAACCGCTCCCTCTGAGCTGCCTCCTGGAAACACGGACATGTAGACAGCACCAAAATAAAAACCTTAAAGCGGACAGGACTGGATTTCCCTCCAGGATGCGGTTAAACTGTAACATGCTGGATTTCCACCTCTTCCAGATATTTCTCTCTGATGTCGTTCATCTCCCTCCTGTGGTCGTCCTTCAGCTGCTCCAGCTTCCTCTCGTGTTCCCGCTGCACCTGGTCCCGGACCTCCTGCAGCACATCGGTGAGCTGGGCCGGCAGCAGACAGGTTCAGTTTGCAGCGTGCGTGAACAGGGCGTGTGTTTGTGTGTGATCCTGTACCTCTCTGTGGTATTCTGCCAGCTGGTGTTCAGGTCGTGGACTCACTATCAGCTCCCTCCTCCTCTCTGCCGCGCTTTAATCCTTTTATGCAGCATTTCAAAAGCTTGTAAACACAGATGTTTGTTTTTTTTCATATTTTGGCAGAAGATCCATCAAAAATAACATCGAATTTTAAACTTTTGGATAAAGTTTAAAGGGATCGATTGGCAGTAAGGGGCCGGCCAACCCAATGACCCTGATTTCTTTTTTATGATATAAATTGAAATTAAAATTGAATATATTTTAATGTAAGGAG
>JAGKQL010000025.1:4179501-4194311 GCA_018398635.1 Cyprinodon brontotheroides | reverse complement strand
AGTGTATTTACTCTTAATTCTGTTATAAGTGTACATAAATTTCGCCAATAGACGTGAGTATTTACTTCCTTAAAATAAGATAATCTGCACTTGAAATGTTAGACAAATTGTGTTTTCTAATTTTAAGTGGAAATTGTCTTATTCCATTGGCAAAACTGCCTCATTTACCTGAATCCTTTCAGTTACAACCAACTTCTATTTTAAGAAAAACTCTATGACTTCTGATTCGCTTTTTTCACGGGATTGGTGATTATATTTCCTCCCTAGGGCGCAAAAATCTTTTTCCTCCCCATTGCCTCATTAAAAGTTGGGCGTGCTGATTTATACCGTGATGTAAACTCCAGCTCGCTCTGTGTAGGTGTGTCGACAAAGACGCGTTCCTGCCGCCTCCGCACACACACTCCACCCCTGGGCGCACCTCTCCTGCAAATTGTAGGTGACCGCGAGTACAGGACGCCTCTGATTGGTCAAAATCTTCATCCGCCTCTCGACTTGCTTCGTTTCATATCACATCGAAGCTTTGTGTAACTGCATGCAATCGCAGGCTAACGCTTTACATCAAGTTAATATCTTGACCGCCAACAAAACAAATCAGTTTTAGTGCTGTTCGCATAACCAGTGTGCTAAGCCTTTTTGCAGCTATTTTTTCTTTGTGCGGCGGCCTTTCTTAGTATGTTTTGATTTCGGGTGATAAGCGAGGCGCTGCGAGAGAGTAAGGGTGGAACTAAAACTGAGAAATACCGGCTGCTTCTCTCTCTTGTAACTCATTTTGACGCTTTGTGTTTCTCGCTTCGTTTCTGCGACGTCGACTCCACCTGCCTTTAATCCCATCGCTCTGAGCTTGAATCGCTTCTTGCACAAAAATCCACTGTGATTTCCTCATGTAACCGCCCCTGGTTTTAGCCATGGAGAAAACTTTTTGTTGAGCCACCTTTTCACATTTACACTTGTTTACGCCTTTCCAGACAAAAGTTAATGGCGATCTTCCAAATGTCCTCGCTGCAACATAACGCTTATTGGTTCCCGCTATCGGGATGGAAACCAATAATGGGGAACCGCTATTTTTTGTAAATAAAACAAAACATTTTTTTTTTTTTTCTCAATTTTTACTATTTAGATTACAAAAATAATTGTAATAAAAATAATCCTATTTATGATGTTTTAAAAAATTAAGACCTATGAAAGACTGATTTAAGACATTGTAACACCAATTAAGGCCTTAGTTTTATTTTGAAGAAATCAATGCCTTTTAAGACTTTTTAAGGACCCGCTGGAACCCTGTCTTGTTTCAAAATGCCATATGTAAACCACTGATAGGATTGTTGTGACAGGCAGGATTCGATTTAAAAGCGCTTTTTTAGAAAAGGCAAAGAAGAATGAACAACCTGGGATTCACATGGATAATCATATAATATAGTGAACTTTTTCTAGATGTTTGTTAATTTGCATAGCTGCTCTTAAATAAACACATTCTCAGAATATAAATAGTTCTTCTATATAAAAAAAAAATGACGTTGACTAATAGCTTCTCCATTATTAAACTGGTACTAGCTGGTATTTGGTATTTTTCTGGTATTTCTTTTAGGTAAATGACACAAAAATATATAATCGACCGTCAAAAAACACAATATTTATCTTCACAAAGCCTCAGAAGGGCAAGATTCATGTACAAAAAGTAAATCTGTACATGAAAATATGTTTTGTTTTTATAAAGTGTTTTTATATTTTGTTTTTTGCTGTTGGCATTCATCTTAATATACTGGTGTGATAACTCAGTATACGTTGGATCGGTTTTTGGTGTACGTCTATTCTGAACTTATTGCCCCCCTGAAGAAAACTCCACCAGCCGTCACTGATAGTTGGACATTTAACATTTAGCCTCGGCTAAGATCTGCGGATTTATCATGGCGCTCGGTCACCTCCTGTTTAAGAGTGTTCAGTTTCTCCTCCCTCTCCCTCTCCAGCCTCTTCTTGGTGGCCTCCAGCTCCTCCTCGGACTCCGCCTGCAGACGCTGGATGTCCTGCTTCTTCTGCGCCTCCAGTCTGCCCCGTGCCGCTGCTCGCTCCTCCTCCAGCGCGATGCGAAGCTCCTTTAATATCGCCTCGCTCTCATCCCTGTATGAAACAGACATCAGTCTTAATGGGGAGGGGAAGACACTTAAAAACTCTTAACAGGACATTTTTTTATTTGTAGGCTTTTTTAAGCAGGTAGGATTTATGCAGTATTAGAATTTTTGGACTGATTAACATTTTTATGTCCGTCTTACCTGAGTTTCTGCTGCTGCTGCTCTCTTTCCTCCCTGACAGACCCTTTCAGCTCCTCCAGAGCTTTCTCAGCCTCCTCCTTCAGCCGGGTCTCCTCCTCTCCTCTCTTGGCCACCAGATTCTCCCGTAGCTCCCTGGAGTGGAGACATATCTGATTCCTAAGAGCTCTCATACATTTTGCGGTGATCCAGTCTAAAATAAACTCAGCCCAAACCTACCTCAGTTTTCTTTCACTTTCCTCTCTCAGCTTCCTTTCCTCCTCCTCCTCTTCCCTCCTCAGTTCCTCCTGAAGGAGACGCATCTTCTTCTCCTTTTCTTTCAACAAACGCTCCCTCTCTTCCTCCAGCGCTTCTTCAACCTCTCTTTTCAGTCGCTCGTTTTCCTCTCCCGCCTGCTCCTCCCTCTGTCTCTTACTCCTCTCCTCTCTCTCTGCCATCATCTTCTCTTTCTCCTTTTCTTTCGCCATCCGAGTTTTCCAGCCTTCGTTCTCTTCCGGTGCGCTTCCTTGTTTGTTTGAGGTGGGTTCTGTGCTTCCAACCCGGGCCTCTAACGTTGGATGAGGCCGACCTCTGGAGGTTTCAGGTCTCTGCAGCTCCAGAGACACGCCGATGCTTTGTGCTTGGGGCCGTTTGGGGGATCTTTGCTCTGGGTCCGAGGAGCTGGATAACGACGGGCTGGACAGGTGGAGGACAAGTCTATCAGCTTTATGAGCAGTCGGCTGCTCTTTGTCCTCAGACGGCGGCAGGCTAAAGAGACTGTAGGAGAGGACAGAGTTAAATTAGAAAATCAGTCAAATATTTTTAAAAAAAACAAAATTTTGTTGACATTACACTAAAAGAAAACTATTTTTTTCTTTGAATCCTGAAATAAAAAAGGGTTCGTAAAGGAACAAACTCTTTGTGACCATGAGCAGTTAAAGGTGAATATTTCAGTGAAGCAGCACCCGGGAGAAAATAATGAGGCAAACATCCAGGTTTAAATAGTTTCTGCCCAGTTAGTATTAAGGTGATCAAATGCTTTAAAATTTTTTTTATTGATTTCCAAACCAACAAGCTGCTGAAATGCAGCAAACCAACCAATACTGACACGGGTTCAAATAAAAATCATAGTACTGTCATTTTAAAATAGGTGTTAATGATCAGCTGACTGCAGTTGATGTTTGACCATAAGGTGGCGCAGTTATTGAATGAAAAGTAGAGCTGTGCGATTTACTGTCAAACATAATCCGGTTAATCAAAATCTAAAGAGCTAATTGACAGAAACATGATCACAGTATGAAAGTATCCCTTGCTGATCGCTGAACTATGCACATGGATTAACCTTATTATAATCCAATATAATCTATATTTTCACTTATTTATTAGATTAGTTTTGCAGTGCAATCCTTCTGGAAAATGGTATTCTCCAAAGAGGAAACAACTTCTGTCCGACTGAGAATGTCCAGCTCCTTTTTTTTAATTAATGCCTCAAAACCTGCTGAACCCCTGCTGTTTAGCAGGGTTCCTACAGCATAAGGTAGGTTAAATTCAAGACTTTTTAGGACTTTTTAATGCCACTTGAAATAAAAATCTAAGACCAAATTCACAAGAAACACAAGAAAAACCTGCTTAACTCAACAACTTATACCCAAAAGGTTTATTTTAACATAAACCACTGCACTAATGTTTCACTTTTTGAAAGCTTCCCCATACAGGAAGAAAGCTAAAACACACAAATGACAGAGATATTTTGAACAATTATTTAACTGAATTCACAAACTTTGTTTTAGCAGGGAACAAAACAAATCAGTTTTAAAGCCACAACATAACCAGTGCTTTAAGTCTTTTTTGCAGCTACTTTTCTTTGTATCGTTTTCTTAGTATGTTTGATTTGGTGATAAGTGGAGGCGCTTGCAGAGACAAGGGTGGAACTAAACTGAGAAATCCTGCTTTCTCCGTAACTCCATTTTGACGCTTTGTGTTTCGTAGCTTCACATGTGTAGACTCCACTGCCTTAATTCCCATCGCTCTGAGCTTGAATCGCTTCTGCACAAAATCCACTGAGCCTCATGTATGTTCCCCTGGTTTTAGCCATGGAGGCGGAAAAATCTTGGCTGGAACCAAGTTTCATCACATATGTACACTTGCTCATATTTTCCAGACAAAAACTTAATGGCGCATCTCAAGTGTGCCGCCGCCGCAGACAACGCTTTTATTGGTTCTGCTATCGGGACAGAACTACGGAAGAGGATCAGGGCCACTGAAAAAAAAACTTTTTTACTGATTTTTAAATTTTATTTCAGTTTAACATGGGAACAAAAAGTCAGAATTCTGACTTTAATCTCAGAATTCTGACTTTAATCTCAGAATGTTGGATCTTAATGTAGATGGGTCACATGAAGGAAGAGATGTGGAAGCACTCAGATTTTGCTGACAAAAGATGTGAGTTGTTTGAGGTGGCCAGTGACACATTGGTGGAAAATGACCGGAATTAGGCAACTTTTTTTTACGTGCCTGAGGGCTCCCCTCATTAATGGAGGAGCAGAAGGTCATTAAAACAAGAGAGCTAGTCTCTAAAACAGACATGGCTATGGCTTCTGATGCTAAAATGTTTGTTAGCTGTCAGGAATTTCTGAGATTAAAAGTCAGAATTCTTGACTTTTTCCCCATACTAAACTGAAATAAAATGTAAAAATCAGTTAACTTTTTTTTTTTTTTTTCCCAGTGGCCCTAATCCTCTAAATTACGCACGGAACCAATAATGGCGTAGCAGTTATTTTTAATAAAAACTTGTCAATTTTAACGTTTTATTTAGATTACAAAAATAAATCGTAATAATAATAATTCTATTTATTATGTTTTAAAAATTAAGAACTACAAAAGGACCGATTTAAGACATTTTAATACCAATTAAGGCCTTAGTTTTATTTCAAAGAATTCAATGCCTTTTAAGACTTTTTTAAGGACCCGCGGGAACCCTGTTTAGGTTTTATTTATTGATGCCGGCTATCAGCAGACTGTAGCTCATAAATCCTGGAAGAATAAGATAAAAAAAAAAAACAAAGCAAAAAAAAATAAAAAATTCCTTGCTTTAAACCAGCTTTAACAATCAACCATCAAACCTGTTTGAGGTCTCGGCGTTTCTCTTCCCATCTTTATCTTGTCCCAGTTCGTCTCTCTCATCTTTCTCCAGCGGACTGATTGTGTCTGACGCATCGTTGATGTCTAGAACTTTCTGCAAAAGACAGAGACCTTAAAGATGACCCAGCCGTGTTTATACAGGAGTAGATCAGAGTAGGTCAGATTACCTTTTGATCCAGGGAGGAAGAAATTCCCGCAACATTTTTATTGAGCTCCTGAAAAAACACAAACAAACTCAGTGGAACGTTAGGACTTCTAGCCTGCATGAAAATAGATACGCAGACAACAAATACTCAATCAAGACTATGCAGAGCAGGACTTTAGCCTTTTAAAAGCAAAGCATGGTGGTAGCAGCGGTGACATGAAGGACCCTTTTCTGACTTTAACAGCTCAGATAAAACGTTAAACAAACAGCCAGTCTGTTCTACCAATGGAAGCAGGGACCTAAACTTTCCAATCCAGTTCTCAAGGACACAAGCAGATTAGCCTTTGACAAGGTTAATCTACTTCCATGCATGATGACACCCAGACAGAAAACTCACAGCAACTCAACTCAGCCCATAAAACACTGGAGTTGAAGGTGGGGAGCTTCATGCACCTGCTTGCAGAGACTAGAGGAGCACAGAGGTGAAACCAAACCCTACCTCTGTTTTCTCTCCTAGCCCGGCTGGCTGGGCGTCAGACGGCCCTGCTTTAAACACTTCAACGGCTTCCTCTTCACTCTCCGATGCTCCTGATGGAGCTCGGCCTCCTGACTCATCTTCTATCTTCACCCCTTCCTTCCACATCTCTTCTCCTTCGCTCTGAACAAACCTTTCTGACACCTCCTCTGGAGTCTCTGTAAATTTTCGGTGGCTTATTGAACATCCTTCCAGAGCCTCGCCACTCTCGCCCTCCTCGTAAGCTTTCTGCTTCATTTCATGGTTCTTTCCTTTCTCTTCCTTCCCATTCTCACCCTGGGATTCATCATTCAGGTTTCTCTCCATCTCCGGTTTCTCCATCTCCTCATTTTCAAAACCATCCTGGTTAGAGTTCAGACCTTCTTCTGAAATGTCCTCCTCGATTTCTGGCTCGTCTGCGTCTTTCTCTCCTTCCCTCTCATCCACTACATCCTTGCTTTCATCATTCTGGCTCTCAACACGTCTTTCCATTTCCTCATTAATGTCCTTTTCATTTTGTTCGCTCCTTTTCTGCCCACTGCTGGGACTCGTCCTCCCTGAAACTTCTTCAGCTTCACCGACACAGAACTCCTCCTCTACCTCATCGCTTATACTCAGTTTTATACGCTCCTCCACTTCTTCCTTTTCCACTTCTTTCCCTAAATCATCTTGCTTCACTGGTTTTGTCTCATCCTTTCTCTCATTCTCCACCTTTTCTCTCTCTGCTTTCTTTTTATTTTCATCTTCCCTTTTCTCCACCTCACTTAACTCCCTCCCAGCCTCCTTCTCTGACCGCTCCGCTATGCTTTCAGGCTCAGGGGTGGTAGCACCAGCTCCTGCCTCACTGGCTTGGCTCCTGCTGCCCGCCTTGATAGAGAGATGGACGTGGCGGCCCTTTAAAGAGTCCTTATTGGAGGGACAGAAGAAGAGCGTTCCATCCATCCAAAAACATGAGGGAAGGCGTGCAAAGACACAAAGGACAGATAGGGGAGACAGACAAACAAAAACATTGTGACCTACAGAAAACAGTAAAGGTGTGATTATAATTAGACAGCTGCATGCAAAACTGATGGTTTTTTAAACACAAGGAACGTCTTTTAGAAGCCAATGTAACTAGGGCTGAACAACTTTGCCAAAAATCTAAATTTTTATTATTTTTAAACAATATTGTTATTGTATTTAGATTTTCTTTTGCACTAATCGTGAGCATTTAGATGTTTCCTTTCAGGGTTTCAAGTTTTTCACTGACCTTGAAAGCTTGCTTGTCCAAAGTCCACTGTTGCGCAACTTTTAAGTTATTGCTTACTGCCACCTAAAGGGCTGAATGAGAAATGCAATGTCTTCCTCTAATTAATTAACCTGACAACAGCCAGATGCATGTCTCGGCTCGCCGTATGTGAGTGGAGCTGGGCGGGTGGCCGAGACATGCATCTGGCTGTTAATCAGACTACTAATTAAATGCACAATGTGACCAAAATTGAGTGCCTCTGTATGGAAGAGGATTAGGGCCACTGAAAAAAAAAGTTAACTGATTTTAAAATTTTATTTCAGTTTAGTATGGGGAAAAAAGTCAGAATTCTGACTTTTTCTCAGAATTCTGGCTGAATTCTCACAATAAAAAATCAGAAAAAAAGTCAGAATTCGGAGATTAAAGTCAGAATTCTGACTTTTTTCCCATATTATACTGAAAATAAATTTAAAAATCAGTTAACTTTTTTTTTCCCCCAGTGACCCTAATCCTCTTCCGTACCTCTGCGATTTGAAAATTGTGTGGTGTTAAATTGCAATTATATTGCAAATGCAATTAATTGCCCAGCCCTAGATAGAACAACATGAATACATGTAGTGCACCTCGTTTCTAATAATTACATGTCAGAGGATAACAAAGAAAAATGGCATCAAAAAACATCAATGTTAGCATTTTTCTACCTAAACATTGTGATTCCTCAAGGCTGTGTGCTCGGTCCTTAGCATTCATATTACTGACTTACTTATGCTGGTGAAGATTCTCAGTCATCCAGGTCATAGTCATTCCAAAAAAATAAAATTAAAAACAATCTACTGGACTTTGTTTCCAAGTTTTAAGACGTTTCGCTTCCCATCCAAGAAGCTTTTTCTATTCAAAATGTTAGGAATAGCGTTGAGTTTTCATGCAAATTAACAACGATGAAGGGCTCCACCCCTTTGGAAAGGGGGTCGTTTGGCTTCTTTTATTAGCCTGCAATTCCCCATACCCGTCTAAATGTCTGAAAGGTCAGTCGTTAAAGGGGATTGCTAGCCTGGCTGAATAGATGAGGTCCTCCACTCTCCTGTACAGAGGGTGGGGTTGCGATGATAGCGGGAAGGGATTAACTCAATTGCTGAATTGTAGGTTTTTGAAAGCAGAAACCTACATCTACCCCCTCTGTTTAAGGTTGATTTTTTTCTTTTTTTTTTAACATAGATGGCTTCCTTCACGCCCCTCTCAAACCACCCATCTTCTTTTTCCAAAATGTGAACATTCTGGTCCTCAAAAGAACATCCTTTTTCCACCTCATGGACAAAGGACATTCCAAAGGGGTGGACCCCTTTGTCCGTTTCCATTTGCATGTTTTCAAAACAAAAACAAGGCTTTGTTGGACTACTGTATAAAACCTCAAACTCCATGCTATTTCTGACATTTTTAATTGAAAAAGCTTCTTGGATGGGAGGCGAAACTACTTCAAAACTTGGAAACAAAGTCCAGTGGATTGTTTTTAATTTTCTTATTTCAGATTGACTTGCATGTCTTCCTCCAAAAACGTGGAAAACCCGAACTTTTAATTTGTGGATGATACCATAGAAACGAGAAAAAAAAAATTGTAGGAATGTGACGGCTAGAGAACTGATGCAGGGAAAACAACCTACTTAGGAACAGACTGATGTCTGTTTTTCTTCTGAAAAAGCTGAACCAAAGATTCCTCCCTACCGGAGTCAGCATAAAATTCTTTAAAACTGTGGTTTAAACCGTTTCAAAGTTAAGCCCTTAACCAAAAGGCTTGTTTCTAACAGGATATCAAACGGGAAATCTTCCCAAGATAACAAAAAAACGTTAAAGAAATATTAAAGTAAAATAAAATATAATACAATTTAGGAAAAGATACTGTCATAAATCTTATTCTTCTCATTGATCAAAGATTCTCTTTATTCACATTCCAACAATAATATCCTGCTTATAACTATTAATCAGCGTGATGCATATTTCCATATATCCCAAGTCTTTGCCGTAGGAAGCCCCCCCCATCCATCACCCTAATCTTTAGCTGCATTCAGATTCCCATTGATTTCTCTCTAAGGATCACTACAAAACACTGAAATTACTTCCAAACAGAAGAAACAGGAGAACCTCACACTAAATCTGTCTTAACTGTTGTTCCAGATTTCCAACCATCTGAACCTGTTGATTTGTCCAGTTATGGTGAAAGGACAGTCATCCTATTTTCTCTCTAGTTGCATCACTAAATAACTCGGTGGCAAAGAGTCTAAATCCATTATTTTGGCTCCAGGTTTGTCCAAATGACAGCACTGTTTTTAATGTTTAGTATTTATTCAGCTCAGCCATGCAGAGTTAATGTGTGTAGCCAGTTCAATAAAATAATAATTACTTTTTCACTTTTTCCTCACATGCACGGTCTGCAAACCTGTATTCTAAGCCAATCAAATATTTCCATCTGTGTCATGTGACCAGCTCTGTTCCGTGTTAAGAGCAGCAGTATTTTTCGATACTTAAGAATGCATACGATTCGATTCGATTAATTGGTTCATTTTTTTTAACACCTTACAGGCTAGACAATGTTTTAAATTTGAAATACATCAAAGCTGTAATATCGTTATGCATTTTTTTTTTTTTTTTGAGAAACTACAGAAAATAACAGAAGTAGAAAAGTTGCACTCCACTTTCCTATTAAAGCCTCATTCACGAAAAATAATAATATCCCTGCGTTATGGATTCTGAAAGGCCTTGCATCAAAAAATGCATTACTGCACAATATCAGTGCAATGAGTGCAATGCAATACCTCGGCTCCAGACGTCCCCGCCCCTCCGCAGACAGGAGGCGGCTTGGTTTGTTTTATGACGAGTGCGGAAAACAACTTCGTGAAGTTTGACCCACTAGAAGAAGCGAGGTGTAGAAAACGCTGAGACCCTTTTTCCACCTGGATCTCCGCTCTTTTTGGCCCTCATGTCCCTCCGTCGTCGGGACTAAGCTCGCCCCCACTTCCTCGCCGCCTCGACGCCGTATCTAGACCCACAGAGTGTAGCACAGACCAGCTTCAATATTGAGCATAAATAAAAATGTCTGTGTCAAGTTTACTGCAACAAACTGCTGTAAGAGTATAACCAGGAAGCGAGGTAGGAGGGCAGAATAGGTTTAAGCGCCACCGCAGCGCGGGAGGAGAATTACGTCCAGGAGCAAAAGGATAAAAATAGACCGGAGGAAAAAAACAAAACAAGAATGATTCTCTTTGCGGACGTGTGCGATGCATCGGATCGTCGGCTGTTGGATCGATGCATCGATACTAAAAAGCGATTATCATTTACACCCCTATTAACTAGGTGTGCCTGCAATACTAACGTTAATTACAGGCTCAGTATCTGCAAACACGTTTCTATAAAAACTCAGACAGTGAAGCACTAACAGTGACAGTAGGAGGAAAAAGAGGAGAGTGCAGTAAAAGTCGCCTCCGTATGACAGATCTCAACAGCTGCAACAACACGTACAGATTCCAGGGGAAAGGTTGAAAGGTTTTAACATCAAGGAGACACACATAAAGGAAACATGGTTGAAATCAAAGCAGCAATAATTTATAATAAAAGGAAACTGCCCATAAAAAATGAGAGAAATGATGAAAGACAAACCTTTCACAGCTCAGTATTCATGTTACCTATTACCAACATTTAGTATAAATGAAACCTTAAAAGGCTACTGAAATGCTGCATGGAGAACTGAAGGAGAACGGATAGTTGTTTCTGTGGGTTCACCTGATGAGATGGAGGTTCGAGGCTGTGGTCTCCAGACGGAGCCAAATTCTGCAGCTCCGGTTCCGTCCTCTCCGCGTCTGGAGTCGCAGCGCTGGCTTCACTGTCCTGATCGAAATGTGCACAAAAAAGCATGCAAAGATTCAGCCAGCGCAACAAGGTGGTCCTTCCTAAAGCTATACACGCCTTTTAAAATATGTTTAAAATATGTGCTCACCTCATAATGCAGGCCTCCTCCAAGAGCATCTGAGTCTAGGAGGTTTTTCAGGAGTCTGTCTGATCCACGGGGACTCAGCTGGAAACAAGACCAGGTCTGGTTTGGTAAAAAAACAAACAAAGCATTTCAAAAAGCAACAGAAATTGAAGCCAACCTCATTTTCAGAGATTTGTTTCTGATCATCATCATGATCCTCCTCATCAGACTCCAAACCAGGCAGAGTAAATGAAATCCTCTCCTCTTTCCTTGTGACTAAAACACTCGTTGCCCCGCCGCTTCTAGGACCCTGGGAAAAAGAAAAAAAAAACAACATAAAAAATGAAGAACACTAATCTAAAAAATGCCAAATCAAGCTGTGGAAGAGAGGTCTTACTGGAAAAGACGTCTTCAGAGGCTCCAGCCCCCCTGAGCTGCTGAGGGACCCACGGACCGAAGGGGCAGATCCAGAGAGAGGCCCTTGCCCCAAGAGATCTGGACCTCTCAGAGGGCCCAGAGTGGACAGTGGGGATGGCAGGGGCCCCAGAGAAGAACTCAACACCTGCAGAAAAGGATGGAGCGTCAGCCAAGAGACAGCGAGTTTCCACCGCTTTAAATGATCATGCTTTAAGGCAGACTCATGCTTTAAATCGGGTTTTGTTGCACAGAAAGAAAAATAGCAACCTTTTTATGTTTATTGTTGTATCTTAAAGCTAAAAATGTATCAATTTAAAAAGCTTCTTGTTAAAGTTTCAGTTTTCACTGAATAAAAGACATTTTATTTACTCATTTAAAGGAAAAGTCTGGTCACATTCAGAATACAAACTTCTTAAAGTACTTTAAATATGAAATTATTACATACTGTTCAATAAACGCCAAGTTTTTTTTTTATTAATAGGGAGGTTCGCAGCCGAGTGTGAAGCGGCCGGGATGAGAATCAGCTCCTCCAAATCCGAGGCCATGGTTCTCCAGCGGGAAAAGGGTGGCTTGTCCCCTTCAGGTTGGAGGAGAGTCCCTCCTGCCTCAAGTGGAGGAGTTCAAATATCTTGGGGTCCTGTTCATGAGTGAGGGAAGAATGGAGCGGGGAGATCGATGAAGACGGATCGGTGCGGCTGCTGCAATATCGCGGGGCGCTGCACCCGGTCTGTCGTCAGTGAAAGAGAGAGCTGGCGAAAAGGCAAAGCTCTCAATTTACCGGTCGGTCGTTCCTAACCCTAACCTATGGTCATGAAATCTGGATCATGACGAGAAGAGCGAAATCCCGGATACAAGCGGCTGAAATGAGCTTTCTCCGCAGGGTAGCTGGGCTCTCCCTTAGAATGGGGTGAGGGCACGGTCATTCGGGAGAAGGCTCAGTGTAGAGCCGCGGTTCTCCTCCCCACATCCAGAGGAGTCAGTTGAGGTGGCTCGGACATCTTCTTCGGATGCCCCTCAGGAGGTGTTCCCAGCCGCGTCCCAATCGGGGGAGGCCAGGGGCGACCCAGGACACGCTGGAGAGACTTCCTGTCTGTCGGGCTGGCCTGGGAAGCGCCTAGAGCTTCCCCCAACAGAGCTGGAGGAAGGTGTCTGCGGAGAGGAAGTCTGGGAGTCTCTGCTTAGTCTGCTGCCCCAGCGACCCGGTTCCAGATAAAGCGGGGAGACAGCGAGCGCAGTAATTTTCATGTGAATGTGCTTTACTGAAGGCATCCATGTTTGTCAAAGAAAACTACTGCCACCTACTGGTTTGTGGCGTCACGGTATGCGGTATCGGCTGTTGATCAAGTCCCAGTGCTGTATCTGGTGTTTTGTCACAACGGCTATTATCCAAGTCATCTTGAAAACATTCTTCTTCCAAATGTTGGCTACATATTGCGTGTTTTTTCTCTGGCCAGAAGTTAGATGGCGAATCCTCCCTCTTCAAGTTGGCGATCCAACAATGAACCCGTCCGTGGAGGATCAGGGATCGGAAAGGTGAAATAACTCTTTTTTTTCACTTTTACCGATGTATTACAACATCTAACTACCAGTCACGTGGGCATTGTCAGTTTCACTATAGCTCTTGTGAATTTCAATGGTGAAGTCCTCTGGAAATCTTCAATAACTTGTTGATTGCAGATGTGTCTAGTAGTTCCCATTGATTTTGCTTTGTAAGCTGGGGAGAATGGCGCTTAGGCTTACCGCTTTTACCGTGTGGCCACTGCTGGATGATGGCAGGAGGGAGGTGTTACTATATTTGGGCAAAAATGTTATTAAACATATTAATTTTAGGTATAAAAATGATCCATTGATCATTCCTTGCTGACCGGACTTTTCCCTTAAAAGACTCTAAAAATATCGAAACGAAAACCTTCAAACTGTCAAAAAATATAAAGAGATTAAGATGGCAACAGTCGCTAACCGCTGGAGTCCTCAGTGGCTCCTTCTTCTTCTTCTCTTTCTTTTCCTTTTTTTCCTTCTTCTTCTTCCTGTCCTTCTTAGCCCCTCCCACTCCAGCGCCTCCCTTGAGCCGGGCATTCTTGCGCTCCTGGATCACCAGCTGTCTGTAGTGCTCATCGCACGGATGCTCCCAGGTGGACTGGCCCGTAGAGAAGTTGAAGTAGTAGATTTCCCCTGTCGTGTCCTGGCTGTGACACATGAGCAGAGAGGAAAACAAAGGAAAACACTTTGAGCTAAAAATACTGACAGCTCCTAATCTATTCTTCTAATCTTCAGTCATATAGATGATTTTAGACCAGATCATACTTGCTCTTGCTTTATTAGGCTTTAATCTACTTCAAATCAAATGTAATCTTTAATTTGAGCAGAAAACATTGTATTTATGCAAGTTTGAAAAATGTATAAAGTTTGCAAAAACATGTTCCTAACAAAAGCCTCAAAACCACAAAGTAGCAGGTATCCCAGAGGTAGAAACCTAGATGCATTGGGTATTTTTAATATGGAAAGCCCTGTGAGCATTTAAATTCAGCCCCCTTTACTTCAATAGTCTTGAAATAATATTAAATGCAGGGTCACAAATGATGATCAGAGAAACATTAGTGAAAAAAAGCCCATTATGGGGACAAAAGAAGAAGGAAAAAAGGTAACTGAGACGTTTAGAACAATCTCCCAAGCATTAAATACAAATCTCACAAGGCTTTGCTCAATCCCTCATCTGAACATCAGAATCAGAAATACTTTAATAATCCCAGAGGGAAATTACTTTTGTTACAGGTTCCAGTTAGTTTTATATAATATATACACACATCCAACTATACAATATAATAAAGATTAAAAAATAAGAATAAAAAGAGATAAAAATATATACACATATAGCTCTTCTGTATATATATCTGTACGTATATCTATGCATGTGTAAAAACTAAATCCAAATAAAGTGAAAATCCAAGTACCGGTAAAGTGATAAATAATAATAAAGAATAAAAGAGGAGGGTTAATTTACCACACCTTCCTGTATTCAGATTGGAAATCTCTCTAGCCTAATAAACTGAAATAAGTTGATTCACAACATCCTCCCTATGCTGATGAAGGTTCTCAGTCATCCAGGTCATAGTCATTCCGTAAAAATTCAAAAAATATCCACTGGACTTGGTTTTCAAGAT
>JAGKQL010000025.1:4140323-4169501 GCA_018398635.1 Cyprinodon brontotheroides | reverse complement strand
TAAAGGAACAAAGGAAAATGGCACCAAACAGTGGTGAATATTGTAAGTACAGTTTAGTATAATAAATATATAATAATATATGTTTATAATAATTTATACATTTTATATATTTATGTTCATTTTCACTTAAATTACCTATGAATATCAATATAGAGTAATATTATTTTAGTTGTGAGGGGCGATGGAAGCTGGATAAGGCTAGACCTTTTTGAATATACAGCCA
This sequence comes from Cyprinodon brontotheroides, assembly GCA_018398635.1. NCBI lineage: Eukaryota > Metazoa > Chordata > Actinopteri > Cyprinodontiformes > Cyprinodontidae > Cyprinodon > Cyprinodon brontotheroides. The sequence goes on along the minus strand of JAGKQL010000025.1, from coordinate 4,169,278 downwards.
AACTCTTCCGTCTCCAAAGCATCCAGTCCAGGTAGGCTGGGTCCTTCACTTGGCGAAATTGAACACAACCATTGGCTTTGTCTGAACGTCTGCCCTAATCTCTAACCCAGTGGTTCCAAACAACCCTGGTCCTCGGGGACCCCTCCCATGAATGTTTTAGATATGTTTCTGCTCCAGCAAACCTGATTCAAATTATGGCTCCTTCTCTACAATCAAGTGCTGCAGAAGCCTGTTAATCATCCATTCATTTCTGTTATGATTAGTGTTGCGCCGATACCGATACCAGTATCAATACAATGGTGGTATCGGTATCAGCAAGTACCAACAAATAGGGCCATTTTGAGAGGCAAAAGTTTATTCAACTATTGTCACCCATTCCAGGTGGTCAATAAAGAAGTTCTACTGGATTCACTTTGTATTAGTCTTTTTCCTGCTTCACAAAGGTAAGCAGGAGCTTGACAAAGCCATGATGGCAAATATTTTACATCCACATAGTATGCAGTTCTTCATATATGCACACACATCAATTTCAAACAGATGGTATCGGTATGGTATCGGCCGATACTGCACAGCCAGGTATCGGGTATTGGTATCGGGGCGCAACACTAGTTGTGATGTAACAAGAATCACCTGCAGGACAGGGTCATTATAGTTGACATAATGGTGAACTCGATTATGTGACCGTAAGTTCAGAATTAGCGTTGACTAGCCCAAAACAAGTTAGAAAACATGCAATTTGAAACAGAATCCAATGGATTGTTTTAAAGATTTTTGATGACTGAGAATCTTCACCAGCATATGTTTGTCTTATTTTTATGTTTGCAGGACCTTTTGAATTTGCTTGATGTTTGCACCCCTTTGCCACCATATTAAAATGATCTTTTTATCCCTTGCCACACTAATAGCTGTCATTTATATTATTTTTCATTTGTTCCCTTAGATCAGAGATGATGTTCTACTTTTTGAGATCTTTTAACCTTCTTTATGTTGTCTATAAGGTTTTATTTAATCAAATATTTGATTCTACGGGTCTAGTAATCTCGGTTTGATTAAGAAATGGAATCAAATACATTAATTCAAGTAAATTCATGATTCAAATTATTTTTCTCTTAGGGCTTGGTTGATCTGGTTATTTTAATTGTTTAAGAAATGGAATCAGTCATCTGTTTGATGACTGGAAGTGTCGAGAAAACACCACAAAAAAAAAACGGAGTTAAAAATAATAAAATTAATTCTTTGCAGCTGTAGATGTTAAGGACAACTAAAAGAAAAGATGACAACCTTTAAACCTTTAATCACTCCAGGCGATTTATTGCTGTTGAGGTTTAGGGCTTTAAGAAATCTGAATTTTTTTTTTTTTTCCATTTTGTTCTATAAGAATGGCTCAATTTAAGTTTCACCCGTTGAAAAGCTTTGAGAAACACCAGTTGAAGTCAATAAGGAGGAGGGATCTATAGGGATGTCCAACACCATGTTGGAAAAAAAAACTCTGGCATCTTTCCTGACAATTAAAGCAATTAGGTTTTAATACTTTAACCTCTAAAGAGTATAAAGTTTCAATGAGGTTATGACATATCCATCTTGGTAAGTCCCAGCATTAACTGATAAACTCGATTATCTAAGAAACAGGATCTAGAACAGCAAATGGCAGCAGAAGCTCATAAACCTCGACGATAATGTTCCCTATCACTGATCAAAGAGCCAACTCACTGCTTGCTCATTGCCGTAGAGGCTGTTCAGGTGCGCCCTCCACATTCTCTGATTACGTTAGCATTTTTTTTTAGCTTGCTTCCATTTAAAAAAACATGGATACCATGGTTATATGAGATGAGTCATGTTGAGATGCAAACGCTAAATACGATCTTATGCACCGTGATCTATGTAGCCTACAAAAGATTGATCTATCTCTAGATGTTATGATTTGGTTATGAAACCTTTGGGGTCATTGACTTGATCGAATCATCTAATCTATGATCTGGTTCTGATACAAGTTCAAAAACCTACTTTATACTTCCCTATAATAAGAAAAAAAAAAATTTTCTAAACAGTTAAGCCCCATGGTAACTCTGGAGGGGCTGTAGAGCTCAATTATCCGGTTAATACAAACCCTCCATAAATCAGTCATATTTACATATACTTTCATCCATTATTTAGGACACTTCTGATGGGTTACACTGGATTTTATTTAGTGGTATTAAAGCAAAGGAGGCTGAAAACATACCAATGTTTCCTTAACTTTATTTATCTCAGCTATCTAAGTTCAGAGTGGATTTTCTTGCCTTGCTGTCTAGCTGTCCAGCCCTCGGAGCTTTACAACTAAAAATGCCAGCTCTGCTAGAGATTATTTGTAATAAATATCTGTATTAAGGAAGAAGGGGTCTCAACAGATGGGATATTGCAAAATCTCACCATACAGTTAAAAAGACTTGCGTATAGCCGTTTTTAGTGCTGAGTGCTATGGGGGAAATAAGTGCAGGCAAACTGTAGCTTACAGCTGAGATAACCTCCCCTGCTGGTCTGAGAGCAGTGCTCCATCAAGGAGGCAGCTGGAACAATGAGTTGACCTTTGAACCCCAACTAGCACATGATGGAATGGTGGATTTTCTGATTAAACGTTTAGCAACTCCATGTGATTAGCTTTCATCTGTTGATGGAAGTAGTTCACGATCATCAGGATAGAACTTAAATTTAAAGAAAAAAAAAAGATCTAATCAGAGCAGTAGAGGAGGCAGCTGTTACCCCCCCCAACCCAAAAAAGAAAACAGTCTTAAGCAATACGACAGCAATAATTTACACAGACACAGATCAGCGTGGATGCTGATCCAATGCACAGCAATGCAAGAAGTCTCAAAGGTTACTGTTCCAGCCTGTTACTTTTGCGACATACCACAGACGTTTTTCAAGATCCTGCAAAAAGATTTGCTGAGATCCCAATTTACTTTTAGCCAATCAAGAATGGAGAATTCAAGATTCTGCAAAAATTTTGCAAAATCCTTAAAAAAAATGACTTTATTCTGTTTTTGCTCTTTCAAGATGAAAAATGATTTAAGAAAGAGCATTAGATGAAGGAGGTACAGTAAATGTTACATGTCAGATAAAAAAAAAAAATACTGCTCATTTTTTATTTTTTATGAAAAAAAAAAATAATCTAACGGCAGTTTTTATTAACTACAAGGCAAATAAAGTCTTTAATGCAAATGTCTGCCCAAACCCCCAATGTAAAATACTTTCAGTTTCTCAGCTTCTCTTGCAAATCGGTTTCAAACAAATTACATTTTATTTATTTATTTATTCGTTTATTTGATAGGGACAAGTATGTTCCATGCATCATGTCACACACTACAACATTTTAGCTAAGGCTAATTCTCAATGCCTGTCCCCATTTTATCAGGGATGGGGGTTTAGTTGTTGGTCTGGTTATCAAGTTGAGCTTTAACTGAATAAAATGTCTGCTCAATAATGCAATCAGGGGAAGAGAGAGAATAAGGAGATCAGACTATGTACCTGGCAAAGCTAATGAGACTTTAAATTAGGTCTTAGCAGTATATGCTAACAAATTAGCTGACTAGAAGAACAAAAATACTGTCTACTAATAAATTTGGTGAGAAAATGGTTTGATCAGTGTGGATTATTGCCAGATTCACAAAAAAATGTCACTTTTTTGTAATTATGAAATTTTATTACATTGCAAAAACCCATTTAATTTCATTTCATTTTCAAGCTAAATTAATCACATCAATAAACCCATTAAATAAACATAACATGGTGCATACTAATAATTAAACTTGAATAACGTATTTATTTTAAATACATAACAATCGGATTTGTGTATTGATAATTATTACCAATGAGTGTATTTATTTTAAATATGTGAAGTTTATTTGTTTGAATAATCAGGTTACCTTTATGAAATTCAGACAATAAAACTTTATGTATTTGAAATAAATGCTCTAATTAGTATTAATTCTGATTAAGTATACCTATTTTTTACTGAATAGATAAACCAGATAATTGTGTATTTTGAACAAATAAGCTTTATTACAAAAATGAACATGGATCATGTAAGATTTATTGATATGTTAATATTATCTTAAAAAAAGTAAATGGGAATTTGTTGTTTAATACATTTACATAAATCTTAGAATTTGGGTGAAATATTTCTGTTAGTGCACATCAGAAAAAAAAAATAGTTGAGCCACCAAAAAACTTCCACTGTGCAGCTATAAAAGCTTCTCCTTCTTACAGTTAATCAGAATCAGTATCAGAATCAGAAATACTTTAATAATCCCAGAGGGAAATTACTCTAAACACAGTTTTCTCACCAACACGATTAATTAAACACTCAGGTTCCCCAAAAATAAGCCATCAACATTTTTAAATCAAAACATTGAAAGTCTTATTCCAACCAGCATTGTTTAGCTTTTGTTGAGTTTTTGTCATTTTTGCACAAAATAGTAGTTTAGATATTCTTATAAATGTAACTTAGTTTTGTTAGCCTCGTTGGCCTCCTGCAAAACAACCATGTTTGGAGCTGTTAGAGGCCTAATTTCAACACATTTGCTGTTTTTAACAGGGATTATTTGTTTGACTTTGCCTTATTCCATCATCAGCATTGCATAAGACATGCTGAGGTGATGTTGCAACAGAACAGAGGGAGAAACTATAAGGTAAAATTATTTAAAAGTAACATTAACAGACATGCATCGACCATACAGTCCTGATATTATGCAAGAAAAGTGGTTCCAGTACTTCCAATGATTATTCCTGCACCTGGTGACCCTGCTGACACCATAGCTTCCACACTAGTCCTATGTTTGAAGCATTCTTGCAGACGTTTTAACCAGCTCTTCATTGATTATTTGTTTTAATTGACATATTTTGAAGTCTCAGAAGGATAGGTTCATTAGAATGCGTTGCACACATATACAGTATATGAGGAATTATATAAGCAATTGCTCCAAATCCTGAAATCACATGAAGCCATGGTGACAAAGTCCATTGGTGATAGGACAACAAACAACAGGCCAGAGCACATAACTCTTTGACCTATCAATCATCGCGCACACGCACGCACACACCCAAATACCGACACACACACAAACAAGCCAATGGCAAATTCTTAAATCTAAAAACTTTTATAATTGTATTACGATGCTTTCTGCAGCTCTGGATTAAACTGCCTGTTTTTTAAAGTGGGATGATATGTGTTTGTTTGGCTTCTCCATTCAGGAGCTTTTGATTTAAAGCCTTTGCACTCCAGAGAGCTGTTTGCATCAAGTCCATTAGTTCTGTGTGCTCACTGTTGTTTTTCTTGGCAGCAGTTTTGAAAGAAAAATGAGTGAAAATAATACGCTGTTGCAAATACCTTCAGTCAGCTTTTCTGCTTGCATTGATTTAGTGAAAAAATATATAGAGATATAATTAAAGTGGATAAAAGTCACATTTCCTCCTTGATTCCTGGAGCTTCTTGGCTTTGTCTGTTGCTTTCATGGAATGCCTTGAAGAAAAGAGAAATCAAGAGAAAAAGGAAAGGAAAACATTCTTGGAAGGATCTGACTGCAGGAACAAACACTGTAATCGTGATACCAGGCCGTTTACAGGGCTTTTTTTTTTCTTGCCAGATCTGTTGACGTGTGTTCCAGCGTGTGATGCCTGATCTCCTCGCAGCAAGTGACCGTTGAACTCTCAACCCGATCCCCCTGCTGAGGAAGACGGCTTGGGGGTGAGGTCCACCTCCACGGAGACACGCAGCCAACACTACTCCACTCCTCCTTCTCCTCCCCCCCCTCCTTCACACAGGACTCACCCCTGATCCGGGCTCTATAAAAAGTCTGCTCCGGCTGGACTCGCTCAGTCTCGTCACCAACTCCATCAGGTAAGGCAAACAGCAGCTGGGACAGGAACTGGAATTTGCTGGGGGATAAGAGGGGGAAAAAAAAGACCTTTCAGAAAGTTTTAAAACTTTCTTAGAGTTTCTATTCTCAACTTTTGAATGAGTGGCTTAGGTATACAGTTCTGGAAAAAGTTTAAGTCTTTTTTTTTAATGGTAGATTTAGGATATTTCCTTCTTTTTGATTGTAGCATCAGGTTAGAAACTGCATGGCTTGAGCTGGTATCTACATTTAAAGATGTCTCTAAACCTATTTGCTTCAGGATTGAGAACGTCTTCCAACCCGGACAGCTGACTTGCTAAACCCTAAAACAAGATTATGAAACTGTTCGGATTTTATCGTCTTAAACTGCTTTGCTAATCTGCTCAGATTATACCTTCTCCCAACAGGCAGCCATAATGTTCACTGCCAGCTAATTTAGGCCAGTTTGGAGTGTTTTGTAATGGATTCCTAATTTTGAGACGATAACTCTGCAAAAGATTTATCAGCGATTTCATGGAAGCATTACAACTTTTCTTTGTGTGTTTTCACTCTTCATCTTTACGATCCTGTTTGTTTTTTGACCCCAGACCACCACCATGAAATTCGTGGCTCTTGCTCTTGCTGTTCTCCTGGCAGTCGGTGAGTTCAAGAAACAATCTTTTCAGAATCCAGGAATCCGTTGTACATGTTTGACATTTTTCTTCTCAACCGTCACATTAGGCTCCCAGGCCGCTTCCCTGCAGGCTGATGCCCCCTCCCAGCTGGCCCAGATCCGGTCTGCTATTGATGTCTACATGACACAGGCAAAGGATGGTGCCATCAAAGCTCTGGACCAGCTTGATGGTACTCAGTATGAGGAAATGAAGTAAGAAATCGCTTTCGACGCGCATTCTTATTCTTTAAACTGAGCCGTTATTGGTTGATGCCTCGTTCATGATTAATTTACTGCTACAGTAATATAGTCATGTGCCCCTCAACCTCTGTTTTCTCCCAGGGCTCGCATCAGTCAGCGCCTGGAAGAGATGTACAACAATGTCAAGCAGATGCAGGCCCAGGTTTCCCCTCACACCGACAGTGTGGTCACCACCATCGCTGAGTCCACCGCCGACCTCCGTACTTCTATCCATAATGACATCGAAGCTCTGAAAACTGAGATCGAGCCCATGCGCGCCAAGCTGAGGGAGGTCCTCGACAAGCACATGGAGGAGTACCGCGTCCAGTTGGAGCCCATCATCAAAGAATACAATGCCAGGCACACCGCCGAGATGGAGGCTCTCAAGACCAAGATGGAGCCCGTTATGGAAGAGCTGCGTCAGAAGGTGGCCACCAACGTGGAAGAGACCAAACAGGCCTTGATTCCCATTATTGAGGCTGTGCGTGCAAGGCTTACCGAGCGCGTGGAGGCCCTGAAGGAATTGGCTACCCCATACGTGGAGGAATACAAAGAGCAGCTGAAGCAGGCCTTTGGCCACGCACAGAACGTCAACACCGACGAGATCCACAACCTGAGGGCGAAGCTGCAGCCTCTTGCAGATGAAATCAAGCAGAAGTTCCAAGCCATGGGTGTAATCATCGCTGAAACCTTCAAAAACTAAATCCTCTTCGTCTTCCTTTAAACTAACCTCGCCTCCCTGTCTGTTCTAGTTCCATGAAAGCTGTCTCTAAGCCCCCTCCCGCCCACGCGCAAACAGACCACCTCAGAAGTGAATGTAGTATCTAAGTTATGAACAAAAATGGCGGACCTTCCTCCCCTCCAAGCACGCAACTTCATGCACACATGCAAGCACGCACACAGAGACTCCTACGCACCTATCGCGCACATGTCTCCGTCCTCACATGTCACCTGCTAACATATCGTGAATGAATTGTGTGTGAATTACTACACAGGTTTAAATCGCTGTAACTGTGCTCTGAAGAAAAAAATACAGCTTAAATAAACATCTGAGTGTTTATATGATTGTGTTTTTTGGAGTCAAATTTTTTTCAACCCTGAACCATGAAATAATTGACAGAAAATTCTATTTTTTTTATTAAGAGTTATCATTGAACTCTCTGAAAAATGAAAGAAAAGTTAAATTAGATCACTTATTTGCATCCATTTTGATTCATTAGGCATTTCTGTAGAGTATTATATACGTTTTCTGTTCACTACATGTGTCTGATTGTGTAAGTCAGGGTTTTTAAGATCAGCAAGATCACACTGATGATGCAGAGGTCTCAAAAGCTCATGTATCAAATATGGAACAATTGGTTTTAAAGGGTTAAGTATTTGAGACACTGCGTTAAAAAATAGACCCTGACCTCTATGGTCTCTAAAAGTAAAAAAAAAAACATCAGGATTTCAAGAGGTCAGCAGTGATAACAGAGACCCCTTGAAAAGGGAAATATTAAAACCATCAGTTGTACTTAAAACTGTCATTCAGCTTATGAGATATTCATACTGAAGGCAGTGATTAATGAGTTGATCAGAGAGGGAACCTGCCTATTGACAAACGGGAACCATGCTGGGATTTATTAGGCAGAGGTCTTTACTGCTTTGGATCCCTCAGGCTCCAACAATCAACAGCGTCCCATCACGGTGCCCCAATGAGGCTGAGCACCGGTTCACAACCAGGAGGCTCCTAAAAACTGCAAGCAAAATATTCATGGTTATTTAGAAGCATAGTCGAGTTGAACCTTTTATTTATTTTTATTTTATTTAACCTTTATTTTACCAGGAAGTCCTTGAGATAAAATCTCCTTTTCGAGGGAGACCTGGCCAAGGGGCAGCAGTACAATAAGACATATAAAAACACATAAAAACAACTTAACAAAATCAATCATAAACTAGACTCTAAATGTAACAGTTACACGTTCTCTGTGCAAGCGGTTTTCAATAGTGATTTAAAATTCTGTAGCGGAATAAGAGTCCCAGTAATTGCAGGGAGTTTTGAATATTGTGCCACGCCGACCATGGTGCTGCATAGAAAAATTATGTTATGCCAAGATCTGTGTTGATCCTGGGAATAGTGAAAAGAACACGACTTGAAGAGCGTGAGTTGTAACCACTGTTAGCTACAGACATGATGTGACACAGGTATGGAGGGAGTTTGCCCAGATGGCCTTGTAAATAAAAGTAAGCCAATGATGTTGTCTTCTCATGAGGCTTAGGGAGGGCCATGAAACCAGAGCATACAGTTCACAATGATGAGTCCTGAAGGCAGAGTTGGTGATGAAACGTAAAGCACTGTGATAAACTATGTCCAGGGAGTGGAGAGCTGAGGAGGCAGCATTCATATATATGTCTCCATAGTCCAGAACAGGAAGGAAGGTGGTCTGAACAAGTCTTTTCCTCACTGAGGGAATCAAAGAGGATTTTTATTATTTTCTTTTAGCAGAACTTTAAAGCAGGCATCTCCAAAGTTGGTCCTCGAGGGCCGCTGTCCTGCTGGTTTGAGAGGTTTCCCTGCTTTAGCACAGCTGATTATGACGATTGCTGTTGAACAAAAGCCTGTTAATCAGCTTTCAATTAAAATCAGCAGGAGCGACTTTGGGGATGCCTGCTTTAAAGACTACATATGGGAGGGAGTGAGTGTCTAATTAGCAGGGGTGGAAAGTAACGAATTACATTAACTCACGTTACTGTAATTGAGTACTTTGTATGAATAATTTGTAATTTTTCAAATATGTAATTTTTACTTTTACTCGAGTAAATTTTAACCTAAGTGGTTTTACTTCGCTACATTTAAAACCCCCTCACGTTACTGAGTAAAAAAAAAATTATAATAATACTGATGGTGTTGCGTTTTAGTTTGATTTCTGGTATCTTTTGAGCATTTATTTTTGTGTGCATTTTGAAAACTTTAAAATGTAGTTTAAATTTCTTTATTCTTATCATGTTGTTGTCTGTGTAAGTATGTTATTTAGCCCCGCTGATCTTTTTCCAGTGTGGATGTCCACTGAAATACGCCTTGAAATCGATTAAAACACTTTGTGGTCAATTCGATTCATGACTCATCCTTTTTTGCATTAAATTACTCAAAGTAACTAAGTATCTTTTACTCAAATTACACATTTAAATGAAGTGTATTTTGTTTTTTTACTTGAGTAAATTTTGAGATGGGTAATTTTAGCACTTTACTCTGAGTAGAATTTGAGCAAAATGATAAAGATACTTTTACTCAATTACAATTTTTTTGTACTCTTTCCACCTCTGCTAATTAGTATGGTGTTGAAAATCTGACCCTATGAATAATAAAGAGAGTGAGTTTCTGTCCTCATCTGTCCACACTCTCTAACAGCAAACGGTTCAGGGGGTTATCAATGTGCGTAACGTTAATTCAAGCAAAGCTTCAGGCTACACTGAGATCTGTGCTTCCTTTGAAAGAAATGCGCTTGTGTCTTTGCCGTTCTCGCAGCCCGATGCAAGCAGGTGTGTCCAGCTTTGATTATTTGGTGTCAGTGTTGCTATGAGTTTTGTAATGGATGGGGGCAGCTTGGAGGTCCCCAGTGAGGGTTCTGTGGTGTTTAAAACCAGCCGCTCAGAGGACCTGGATCTACACATCCTCTGAAACTTACAGGGGTAAGAACTGCTGCGTTGCCTTCATGCTACAGACCAAAACGGTGGGGTTTAAAGACGAGTTTTGCAGTCAGATTTAGAGAAACTTAAAGGACCGAATAAAGACAAAAGAATTAAGGCATCATTTTCCTTAAATTCGTCGGTTCATGCTTGGAAATATGAATGGTGAGTTTTTTCTAAAACTAGTATTGATATTATATGTGCTGGTCATTTTATCTCCCCTTTGCTACCTGATGCCTTTGGAGCTTTGGTGAAACTCAAGTTATGATTAAATATTTGTTAGTAACCATGGCATAAATACAAATACAAAAATATCCAGCCAATAAAGGAAATTTGTATTTACAAACTTGACATTTTATGATAGTTTATCCTGGAAATGCATGAAAATACTGAATTGTTGAGAGGATAAAATGATAATTTAGTGCATAAATGAGAAAGAGGAAACAGGATTTTAGAGAAAAAATATTAAGATGTATGTTGAATTTTATTGTCTTCTCTCTTTAGGTCTTCTGCTCTCTCAGAATTGTGAGTTTTCTCTGCCTGGCTGCACAGACGGAGGGCCGCTATTCAGCTCCAAAGCCCCCCAAGTCTGTGGGGTCAGAGTTCAGCTTGAGATGCAGGCACTTTGGAGGCAGTTTGACCAGCTGGGCACAGAAATGATAGTTACAAAATCTGGGAGGTGACAAAAAGACACATTTTTTATTTGCTTGCTCAAAGCATAGTGTCGTTTTTTTTCCTTCTTTCTTACTTTATGTTGTTTTTCATGTTTAAAAAAAAAATGTAGGAGGATGTTTCCAACATTTCAGGTGAAAATCTCTGGGATGGACCCTACAGCCGAGTATGTTCTGCTCATGGACTTCATCCCCGTGGATGACAAGAGATACAGGTTAGGTTTAATATATTGATTTAATACACAGACCGCTGCTCCTCTAGCCTGGGACAAACCTTCTATGTGTTCCTGCTTCCTTAAGAGTCTTAACTCATTTTTAAAAAGTAGCTGAAGACATTTTTATTCCAATATACCCTCTATGTCTTTTTAATAATGCTTTTATTTGATTGCATAATAATGTTCCCCCTCTCTACTGAAAATTATCTGACTGAAGAACTGAACTGAGCTTCATGATCTACTGGTTTTTACTTGTCAATATTCAGAATAACAGTTATGGTTTTTTTTCAGATATGCATTCCACAGCTCCTCATGGTTGGTAGCAGGGAGAGCAGATGTTGCAGCCCCGAGCAGGATGCATTTCCACCCGGATTCACCGGCCCCTGGATCTCAATGGATGAAGCAGACAGTGTCATTTGACTCTCTCAAGCTCACCAACAACTTGCTAGATGACAATGGACATGTCAGTAGATTTTTTATTTATTTATTACTGCTTATTAACACTTAGGAGTATAAAAAGAAAACTACATTATTTTACTGAATATTTTTGGTGAATTATCACCAAAAATGTTGATTTAAACGTTCTCTTTCTGTTTTCTTTATCTTTCTTTTTGCAAGATGATTCTGAACTCCATGCATCGCTACCAGCCGCGCTTTCATGTTGTCTATGTGGACCCAACACCAAATAGTCATTTAAACGCATACAGGAACTTTTGTTCTTTCTCCTTCCCTGAGACACGTTTCATGGCCGTCACCGCCTATCAGAACCACAGGGTAAGTTCATTAGTATACAGACTGATGTTTAGATTCTGCCATTCGCTGTGTATTAAGTAAATTCGACATATTTGGATTTAGCGTTTCATCTTCTTCATGCTTTTAGATTACTCAGTTGAAAATTGCAAGCAATCCATTTGCCAAAGGCTTCAGGACCTCAGACCCACAGGCATGGTGAGTGTCAGTGTCCCCAATCCAACTTCTGTCCTTGATCAGCAGCAGAATCCTGACATGGTCTTCTTTTTTCCATCGTTATCAGCTGCTAAATGATAAGGCTGCAGGTTTTAATCACAGCTAATCTTTAACCTTTGCACAGTTTTTCACTCATACAGTCTCGTCTCCCATGTCAGGGAGGGGATTGATAAAGGTACAGTACATTCAAAGATTACATACATCCATATTCACAAATGAGTGCAAAGGCATGTATTCCTCTCGCTAGAATTATACTATGTTACTGCATGCAACAGGTGTGTACTTACATTTGTGTGCAGGGAGGGTACTGCAAGTTACCCTGTAGTATCCTGTCCACCAGATGGCAGTAGAGAGCCCCTTTCCACCAAACCTAAAGAGCAGGGAACTTGTTCAAACTCTTCAACCAGTGAGCGTTTTGCATCATATAACATTTCAAATCAATGTAGAATTGAATTACTTAAAGTCGCATGATTCATCCAGCAGTACACTTACATTAGTTATAATTTAAAAGGGTTAGGGTTATAAGCAATGTTAAGAGGCAATATCAAATCTGTGCAGATTTGGATTAAACATACAAAATACAGAAAATCAATTTCCTCTTGATTTACAGGACAGAAAACGTCCTGTTGTGTGACGCTGCAGGAGTGTGAGCTGCCTCACCATAAGGAGGACACAGTGGAGCTCAACATGGAGAGCAAGGATGGGAACGGTTCAATGACTCCTGCAAATTTCCTCAGCATCCCTATATACTGGGACTATGCTGGACCACCTCATCAGAATATCAATAAGTAATATAAAATAAATAAAAAGATTGAGTGTCTTAATTAGGTCCCAGGTGTCCTGCTTCTTTTCTTGTCACATTATTGTGTAGGCCTATGGTAGTTATAGATAAAAGATCCTTTAAACTATTTATCTGTCCTTTCAAAAAGTGGAGAAATAATACTTTACAGCTTTTATTATAACTTCAACTGTCATTTAAACCACTTAGAGTCACATAAGTGATTTTTATTTCATCACAACAAATAAAAAAATACATTGGTGTTGTATTGTTTTAGCATTTAAGCACCAATTAAAACAATTACATGAAGTCAATGTTGTTACTTTTGGGATTTTTGTAATGAAATATTAAGAGTGAAGAGGAAACAAATGCGTCCCTCTAACTGTCTATCAAAGAGAGAGTGGGGAAATGAGTACAAGTTACCTTAAAGACTTCATTACCCATGATACTTTGCTTTCTTGACGTTTCCTCCAAATGAGGGGAGAGCTGGAGCATCATTTTGCTTTCAAAATAAAAGGCGAGAAAAAAACTGTTGCACAATTTTCAATTCACCAAAAGCTAATAGCATAATAGTTTGAATGTTTTTATATTTTTAATGTTAAAATTATGACATCATCATCACTATGTTCTGTCTAACTTAATTAGCTGTTAATAATTAGCTCAGTCATCCAGGTCACTTCACTGTGAATCAACCTGTGCAGATTAGACTCACCTTGTTAATTGGCTGGGTAGATTAAATACATGACATGGAGATAACCTTGACTCCACATTTCCCATCTCTGATGAATTATAGTAAAGCTATTTATATGTAGCCTAGTAAACTAGCCCCACCCACCAGCGACCAAAATCATTTTTGCCTGCGATTGGTCCAGCCTCGATCAATGCCCCAGGCCCTAGAACTGGCGGGCCAATCACAGCGCAGAGATCTGTTTTGAATTTCTGGATGCAAAGCGGGTGGGGTTTTGAAGTTGTGACGACAAAGCTGCGCGACGCTGGAGAAAACACAACAAGAAAGGAAGGCAACAACTATTGAACAGTAGCATGCACTGCGGTAGCAGCAGCTTTCAATGGAGCGGCCCATTGAAAGTTAAAAATTCTTTTTTCTGTTGCTGTTGTTCAATAAAAGTACATTTAAAGATCACTTGAGGTGATAATATTATACTTTAAAGCGTCACTATATGGTCCATTTACCGATTTAATGCGTAATTAAAAACAAATTTCCGAAGTTGAGAGGAACACTGCAACCAACGGAGCTCCGAGGGCTAACGGCAGCCAGGGCTAACAGCAGCCAGCATGCAGCCGCCCTCTCTGATGGCGCATTTTGACTCAGCATTGGTATAAGTTTTGGAAGGATTAGACTTGGGGTTTTCGTTGAAACGTGAGCAGGAAGAGGCTCTACGCCATTCATTTTAAAAGGACGTGATTCAGCCGTTTCCGACAGGCTGTTTGTTTACACTCCCCACCAGCTTTCTTTTGGCGCTTTATTACGCCACAGTGAGTTGCGCTCATTGGTCAGAGCGTTAGCCAATAGGCACAGACATGGTTTGAAAAACAACGGGTTTTTCTCATCAACAATCTTCTGATGTCTCATTCATTGGGGCCAGACTAAATCACACGTTTAATCTTACATGTAGTCTGGATTCTGTCATTAAATTCAACATTCTGACTTTTTTCTCATATTATTCTGAAATAAACTTTAAAAATCATTTAACTTTTTTTTCCCCCTGGCCCTTATCCTCTTCTGTAACATTAAAATCCAAAATTCTGAGAGTAAAGTCACAATTCTGATTTTTTCCCCATATTAAAGTGAAATAATATTCAAAAATCATTTAACCTTTTCCCCCCAGTGGCTCTAATCTTCTTCTGTAACATTAAGATCCAAAATTCTGAGATTAAAGTCAGAATTCTGATCCCACCCCCATATTAAACTGAAATAATATTTAAAAATCTGTTAACTTTTTTTTTCCAGTGGCCCCAATCTTCTTCTGTAACATTAAGATCCAAAATTCTGAGATTAAAGTCAGAATTCTGACTTTTTTTAATCTTATTATACTGACTAAACTTTAAAAATCATTTAATATTTTTTTTCCAGTGGCCCTAATGTTCTTCTGTAACATTAAAATCCAAAATCCTGTGACTAAAGTCAGAATTCCCGCCCCCTGGTAACTTTTTCCCCAGTGGCCCCAATCTCTTCTGCAACATTACAACATTAACATCCAAAATTCAGAGATTAAAGTCCAAATTCAGACTTTTTCCTTATATTATACTGACTAAAAAATCAGTTAACTTTTGTTTTCAGTGGCCCTAATCTTCTTCTGTAACATTAAGATCTGAGATTAAAGTCAGAATTCTGAATTTTTACCCCATATTAAAGTGAAATAATATTTAAAAATCAGTTAACTTTTGTTTTTAGTGGCCCTAATCCTCTTCTGTAACATTAGGATCTGAGATTTAAGTCAATATTTTGACTTTTTTTCTCATATTATACTGAAATAGAATTTAAAAATCAGTTAACTTTTTTCATTTTTTCAGTGGCCCTAATCTTCTTTCGTAGTATTGGGTGCTGAAGTTGTCAAATTTAATTATACTGAAATTGAAAACTTGTGGTTTAATATGTGAGAGCAAGTTAAAAGAGGCGCTTTATTTTGAAAATCCCTCCAGGAAACAGTTTGTATTTGTAATTCAGCTTGACCCTCTCTGATGCCCGCCTCTTCGCAGATCTGAAGGATGCGGCGGAGTAGATGGAGGAGGAGGAGGAGGAGATGAAAGACTGGAAGGCGGAGAACAGCATGAACTGGACGGAAAACAGGGAGGATGCGGATTACTGTAGCCTGCCGGTCAGTCTGCCTTCTGCCGATGCTTTCGGTTGTTTAGCACCAAGATGTCCGGGTAAAGAGCCCCAGGCCTGCGGTCAGTTCATACACCGACGCGTGATTAATGCAGCGAGCGGAGCTGGGCGTTAATTGCGAGGACGGTTGTGGTTAGTGCGTGATTTAATGGAATAAATGATTTAATTTCACCTTAAAAACAGACCAATCAGACCGAATCTTGTGCCTTTCCGTATTGTGGGTCAACTGCCATAATGGTTTTATCATCATCCCCACCTGACCTGTTCTCCAGCGCCGCTTCGCTCCTGATGCCAAACTGAGCGCAGCGCCGCCACTCAGACACAGCAGAGATTCTAACGGCTACTAATAAACATGGAGGCTCCGCTGCAGCCGCGCGGCTTCGCTGCGCTCTTCTTATGGACCGCGCTGTGCCTGCTGGGCTGCGGGCAACCCGCGCCGGACTCTCCGGGCCTGTCTCGAGCCATCCGCGTGCCACTGCGGCAAGGCGCGCGCGCTGAGCCGCCTGCCGCTTCCTGGAGACGCGGCGCCGCGAGCGCTTCTCCGGCGCGCAGGCGGAGAGGAGCCGCGGAGGGTGGTGCCAGCTTTGTGGACATGATCGACAACCTGCGTGGGAAATCCGGGCAGGGATATTACGTGGAGATGGCCGTGGGCTCCCCCCCACAGAAGGTAAGAAATCTATCCGTTCTACATCTACAAATCCTGTATTTCTCATAGCTTATAATAATTAAAAATATCAACCCTAGTCTGTATTTTGTCATTTATCTTGATATGATTCCAGAATTTTTCATAATATTTGTATTTAATAAAAATGTAATTTAATATAATTATGTTTTAATGCTGATTATAATAGTAAAGATGAAAATATTGGATGGTTTATCAATGTAAATACATTCTAATAACAAAAAATGGGCTTTTGATTTACTCCTAAAGCAAGTTTTAAGTTTTTATTTTAACATTAAGGCAGGATTTTCAACTTGGACCTAAAAAGTTCTTCAAATGTACCTTGTGATTGTTCCTGTGTGTGGGTCGGCCCTGCCATGACAGATGCCCTGTGTGTGAAAGCGGCTGAAAAGAAACAGACGGATAATGGAACCATTAATTCTGCGGAGCGAGGACTGCCAGCTGGGTGCAGCTGCGGTGCACAGGCTGGCACACAGAGGGTGACGGCAAAGGAGAGGAGAAACACTTTCTCCCCTTTTATCTACTGTTTCTTTCATGCTTTCCTTTCGTTTTTCGTTTCCTGTTCTATTTACATTGCAGTTTCCATAAAATCTGTAATACTCCCTGCCTGAATTATAGTAAAGCTATTTATATGCATAAATCAAGCATAAATCAAGCAGAACACCGTACTGCTCCACTTGTGAAAGTAAAATCTGTTGGGCCCTTTTTGGCATCAAGACAATTATTCTTATTGCCACATCGCCAAAAGGAAAGGAGAAACAGAAAGGTATGAGGAGGAGAGGATGAACAGAACGAAGGAAAGGTGAGGAAGGAAGAAAAGGGAATGAGCAAAGAACAAAGCGATAAGTGTTGAAATGGAAAAGGGGAAGTGAATGATTGGTGTGTGGGGAGAAGATATATGTTAGATTAGCTGCCATCAACACCTTTGTTTATAGATGTTGGAGATCGACCAGTTTTTCAGTGTAGTCCTGTTTCTCTGACCGTGACTAACTGGATGTGCTCTCTTGTCCTCTGACATGAGGAGCTGGCTCCGAGCTTGTCTGCCTGGCTGTGTGTTTCCTGGGCCCGGACCCGCCTTTTACAGTTGCCTTTTGCAGGGATGCATGATATAATTAGGCCCCCTATCGGTGCTCGGCCTGTATGCGTGCCTTAAAACTGAATATCGGACATCGACCACCCCACCGATATTTAACCCGATATTTGATCAGCTTCTGAAGTTTCTAAGTCTAGTCTAAAAAAATACTACTTCTTCTTCCTCAAAATCTCCCGAAATTCACAAGTATTTTGCCATATTTTTATGTGTTGATATATTGACGCGGTATCGATCTATTTCACTATATTTGAGTATATTATTTTCACAGAAGTGTTAGAAATGGATAACAAAACTGCTATTTTCAATGACGCTACTTATTTTGCTGTCCAGCTTTAACATCGGTGTCGATATAGGTTATCTCGACTACATAAGGATTTTTAAAATATCGGATATCGGCCAAAAATCCCAATATCGTGCATCCCTAGCCTTTTGTATCTCCTGCTTCTGTCTCACTGAACCTGGTTCTGCTGGAGGTTTTATTTCCTGTTAAAAGGGAGTTTTTCCTGTTGGCACTGTCACTACAAGCATGCTTAGTGTGAGGGATTGCCTTCCAGTCAATGAATGAATGTCCACTGGTTTCCTTAGATTGAAAACTTAGAATCAATCTGGCCTTCTGGATGATCTGGTGAACTGTAAGGTACATGAGATGACATGTAATATGAATTGGAGATGAAATAACTGAACTGAATTGAATAGAATGGGGGTCTTCAACGGGGTCCTTGGCTGGCCTTGGCCGGTCCTTGGCTGGTCCCTGGCCGGTCTCCTACAATTTCGTTTTAAACATCAACCTTTGTAGTAAAATATTCTTTCTGTCATTATTTGTGGATATTATGATCTAAAGAGAAGGCGCCATCTCCTGGTCAGACCCTGTAATTCAGTGAAGGGTGGAGTCAGTAAAAAATATGCAAGAGAGGGCCAGCACAGTGGCTGGAAGTTGGAGGAAGTTGAGTGGGCTGCCATTCTGCTTGCGTTTTACTGGGAAGTGGGGATTTTTGAATTGCTGCTACTGTAGAAAGCTCTGGTACATTGTCTGAAAATTTCGATTTCTATTATTTTCTTCCTTCATTGTTAGTATCTATGCTTCTTTTCTATATGTCTGCTTCTGTCTCCTTGAACCCCAGTGCGCCTCAGCAGGTGGCAGCTCACACTGAGCCTGTGCTGCTGGAGGTTTCTTCCTGTTCAAGGAGTTTTTCCTCTCCACTGTAAGCATACATGGGATGAGGGATTGCTGAAGAGTCAATGAGTCGATACAATCAGCTGGTTTTCACTTAGATAGAAACCTTTGAATCAATCTGACTGGATGATCTGGTGAACTGAAAGTGACCTGAGATGACATGATGTGAATTAGACTATAGAAATAAACTGAATAGATTTGAATATATTGATTAATGCTATTTACTTACTGAAAAATGTTTTTATTCAATCTGCTTCACTTCCAAGGCCAGAAAATGTCTTGGTGAAAAGTGTTTGGGTCAAGAAATACCAATTCTCTTTCTCAAGGTTTATTCATAACATGTTACTGTTTAATCAAAGTTTCTGTAATTTATTTTGACTCTGACTACTTTCCATTATTGTAAGTAAGGGAGACAAACACTGTCTAAAGTCCTGAACATCACGCTCTTAGGGCTGTTATCTTTGTCTCTTTTACTTTGCAAACTAAAATAAAGTGCAGACGGAATAAAATCCATCGATCTCCTTTTATTTAACTAGACTGTAAACCTGAATACTTTTTCAAACGACAGCAGTCAGTCTGACATTCATGTATGACACTTTCCTTACTTCTGCACATAGCTGTAGTCATAAAACAGATTTTTTATGTTCATCAGACTCCAAACGTTTAGAAATTTACAGCTGCTGAATATTTCTATTATCTTAATTTCCCACTCATTTTATTGCTCATAACAGTTTAAAACTGATGGCATGTTTCAGATCGAAGCCTTTTCTTAGAAATATTTAATTTTCAGCTGAATTTAATTAGAGACAGTTACATAAAACTTTGCGCTGCATGCTTATAATAGCAACTGAAGTTTGTGAAAAATGAGTCATCAGGCAGCAGAGGGAGAAATATAAATTTTTTTTTTTTACTCTGGAAAGGCTTTATTTGCTATTATTTGATGTGATTCACGCCAGCGTTCAGAACGGCCTTTAAATTGGCCCTGCCATATCCAGACTGGTTTCCTTTGAAGAGAGAGTTACCTCCGTTTGACATTCTGAACGGTTCAAAGGAGGCTGTCCAATTTCTCAGCCTCCCGTCAATATAACTGGAAACACTTTACATTCAGCCATTAAATAATTCCTTCTTCATTTTTATCTAAAAAACCTCAAAGTAATATGTTGCATTTAGGAAGCATTCATGTCATGAAATGGGAACAGATGGATCTAGTATTCAAGGTGAGACACAGACAGTGGGAAAGTTCAAAACGGTAGAAATAGTCCATTCAAGTGATGCCCTTGAAATAACAGACTACAGTTGTTTTTTCTTATTTTAAATGTAAATTGTCTTTTTTCATTGGCAACCTGTTCAGTTCAAGAAAAAATGCACTTATTCTAATTAAAAACTGAGTTAGATTTAACTTTTTTGTAGTGTGGTTAAAAGATTCTATTAATGAAAACCAATCGACTACACTGGAAAACAACAACCAGTAAAGCTCCGAAGCCATTTTTAATTATAATCTGTTACTTTAAACAGAATTGAACCTTGAAATAAAATGAGGTTTTTATGCATCCATGTTATAAACTTACTTTTTAAATGAAAAAAATATTTTAAAAAAAAAGAAAGAAAATTTTTTCATTTTAAAATCTAAAGTCTTTTTTTTTAAGTAGAGAACAATCTTTCAGTTTGATATATAGACAATTTCCTGATTCACATTTTATAAAAACACCTGAACTGACCGTTTATTTATTTATTTTTATGGCTTAATGAGAGCAGTGGGCTTTATGCTGCCTTGCAAAGTCTTTAAACCTGGTTTGAATGGAGACTAAGCCATTCTCAAGTACATATACTTATTGCTCATTTTGAGCCTGGATCCAGATTTATTTTTGATTCTGTTCATGATTGGAGAATCCTGCTTCACAGCAGCAGGTTGAACCAAACTTTACTCTAAATGTGCAGGGTCATCTTTTAAAGGAATAGTACACCCAAAACATGATTAGCCTTCATTTTTCTACTCACCCCCATGCTGAACAACACTCTGGAGTGTCCTCCTGGGTGGGTAGCATCCAGAATTTACTCGAAGCGAAGTCATTTAGAATGTTTTAGAGCATAAACAGTAGTGTATAGGATTTTCCTGAAGCTGTGGCGCCTCTTGGCGAGTTCACGGCCTTCTGGAAACGCTGACAGACCAGGCTCCAAGCGCCCATTCATTGCGGCAAGGAACTTTCATGCTCTTCACACTCAACACTGAAGTCCTCCAGACATTTTAACTTCGTTGTTTCTTTCTTTGCACAGGTAAATTACAGCACATTTCTTCTTCTACAGCTTGCATTAGACGTGCAGAGCAGGCGCTGAGATGCAGCACTTTTCATCTGGTTTTGGTCTGCAGGGAAGCTTCCGTAGCGTCGTGAAACGGCGCCGGTAGCGCTTTCAGGAGAGGATCCCTATACACTACTGTTTATGCTCTAAAAAACATTCTAAATGACTTCGTTTTGAGTATTCTGGGCTACCCACTCAGGACACTTGGAATCTGATTGGGCCGAGCGAGTATGGAGGAATATTGTTCACGTTTTTGTGGACTTTTATGGACCTTTCTGCCTCGGGGGCACCATAAACCTCCATTATTTGAATGTCAGCAGACAGCAAGAGAGCCTCCCAGATCTCCAGATGCATTTAGAATATCAAAAAGTACTCCAGAGTGTGGTTCAGCATGGGAGTGGTGAGTAGAAAATGAAGGCTAATCATGTTTTGGGTGTACTATTCCTTAAAGCTCGCGCCATTTAACTTTTCTTTCACCAGTTCAATGCAGTTCTTGCAGCAGTCCACAGTTTCTTTCCCTTCTTCTCATCGTCTTCTCCTTCTTTCCAATCGCCCGGCTTGCCACAGGTTTGCCTGCTGTGTCTAAAAGTAGCTAGAAAGCAGCAAGCAACCCAGACTGACAGCAGCTCATTGGCTAATTGGCATCACATGTTTCTTAGTCCAGGAGGGCTTTACCCTACAAACAGGATAAGCAGCGCAAGTGAAATTAGACACTGCCGTCAGACAACATACAGTCATTCATAAATGTTTTAAATCAGGTTGGGTCCGAATCCGGACCATGGTCCGCTAATCCTTGACCTCTGGTATAGAGGACGATCTTTTATTTCCTGGTGGATCATCAAACTAAGTGGTCCTCTTAATTGCCAATCATTCTGGTGATATGTTAAGGTAAGTCCCACCTACGTGCTTTTCCCGTTAGCCATCATTTTCTGTGCATGCGCACTTTTTAGCCACATATCTGTGGTGAGCTACGGTTTCAGACGGTCATTGAAGCTCACCTTTCTCATCGCGGTTCTTTGAAAATGCCCGAGGGTCGTAAGAAAAGAAAAGGCCTCAGAAGAGGCAGATATATCCCAGAATGCTATGGGGTCTGCTGTCACAGTGGCCTGCTGTTGCCTTAAGCTGTCGCTACCCGACAGCAGCGACTAATAACAAAGATGGCGCAGGCACCGCAGATAGGAGGAGGAGTTATGTGACCAACGGAGCAAAAAGTAGCAATCATCTGTCCGAACGGACAGTTACCTGAGTTCGCTATGAAGTCCGCTATATATATGAGGTATTAGAACAGCACATTTTAAACAGAGCGTGCAGGAGAAGAAATGGGCTTGTGCTCTTGAACGAGGGCGGCTATTTTAAAATAAATCCTCCACAATACCTTTATGAGCCCAGCCCCAGTCAGGATAATAACATTTTAATATCAAAACCATGACAGATATTTTGCTCTTGATATTTCCCCATTTGGCCTCGGCAGATGGCCGCTCACACTGAGCCTGGTTCTGCTGGAGGTGTCTTCTTGTTAAAAGGGAGTTTTTCCTCTCCACTGTCCTTTACAAGCATGCTTGGTGTGAGGGATTGCTGGAGAAGTCAATGAGTCAATGCAATCGCGTGTTTTCCTTAGATTGAAAACTTTGAATCAATTTGACTGTATGATCTGGTTGTACTGTAAAGTGCCTTGAGATGACATGTGTTGTGAATTGGCGCTATATAAATAAACTGAATTGAATTAAATTGAATTAGTTTAGTTGATAGGGCAAAATAAAGATGTATGGTTGGTTAAAATAAATATCAAAACATCATAACCAGTAATAATATGAGCATGTTATTATTATCTAATTAGGATTCCAACCAAAGGTCAGGAGTCAGAGACTCTTTAGAGTGTTTTCATTGTGTTACAGAAAAACATGAAACAAAAAAACAGGAGAATAGTTTATTGTTTGAAATATATATTAAGAGCTGCAGAGAACCAAAAAGGGAGCCACTTGTGGCACTGCCTTAAATGGAAGCAAAAATTTTCAAATCGATTTATTTTCATAGAAAGTTTTTGTTTGTTTAAATTGAAAATTTGTATTTTTGGTTTGAAAAAATAAATATATAGTAGATATTAGGGATGCTTACGATAAAATGCGGCCCCCCCCTACTCGGTATCGGCCTTAAAATTGAATATGAGGAATAGGCCACCCACCGATGTTTAGCCCGATGTTGATCAGCTTCTGAGTTTCTAAAGTCCAAAAAAAAATTTATAAAAAATACTACTATTTCTTCTTCCCCAAAAAACTGCTTTTTTACAGACTTAAAAACTACTAAAGACGAGGGAAAAAATATTGATACATTAAAAATATCACAATATCTTTTATATGCTCATATATTGCCATTTTAAAAAGCTACCATATCAATCTCTTTTTACTATTGAAATATTGCTATAAGTCATCGTTATGCCTACGAAATCCCGAAAATTCACGAAATTTTGCCAGATTTTTATAAGTTGATTTATTGACGCGGTATCGATCTCAAGCCTTGATATCGATTATTTTAACAAAATCTCACAGAATTTGCAAAATATCACGAGAGGATTTGTAACAGAGCGATGAAATTCCACGAGATTTTTTTGAAAGTAAAATAGATCGATACAGCGTTTTTAAAAATCTATTTGAATATCAGCATATGGAAATATATTTGAGTATATTATTTTTCAAAGTGTCAGAAATCAGTTAACAAAACTTACTTTATTTTCAATGACTACTTATTTTTTGTCAACCTTTAATATCGGTATGGGATTTATGCGACTACATGAGTTTTAAAAAATATCGTGGCATATCGGATATCAGCCAAGAATCCCAATATCGAATTGCATCCCTAGTAGATATATTATATATATATATATAGAAGATAAAGTAAATATCTACTAAATGATGATAAAATAAAAGGGTTCTTTGGGATATCAGATACTAACACATTCATAATCCAGAATTATTAAATATTTTTAGGTTATTTTTAATGAAAGCCACCTGTTTTAATCAAATCAAAATTAGAACTTAAATAAAACTGATAAATTCAACTGTAACAATTGGTTAAAAAAAGATGAAAAATGTGATCCTTTCTAAAAATGACTGGAAGTACCACCTTCATTTTTAAATTATTGTTAAAGAAAAAAAAAATGAAATGGATCCAATGGAAACTATCAGCAATCACGATTCTTCCAGAGCATATAGTCATTGGATTTTTATTTTTATTTTTTGCATTATGTCTTCAATACAGCAATCATAACAGAGGCCAGGACCAGTTCTATAGACCCAACAATAGACTTTAAATACTTCTGTTGGTTTATAAATCACTGATGGCTTAGCACCTAAATACATTACAGACTTGCTATCGGTGTATCAACCCTCAGACCTTACTCAGGTCTTACCTGGCTCCAACCTGCTTAGCATTACCTAGAACCAGAACTAAACATGGAGAAGCTGCATTTGGTTCACAATGTTCCAACTTATCCTGGAACAAACTTCTAGAAAACTATAAAGTCTTGAGGAAAGCCTGAGGTTCACTTTAAATCAAGACCCCAAAACACATTTGTTTAGGATTGCCTTCAGCTGTTCTAGTTAAACAGTTCAACTAAAACATATTTTTTTTAGTCCAACTGTTTTTTAATTTTCTCTTTTGTTTCTGCATTTTTTTTTATTTATTTTTTCCTACTTTGCTTTGATTCTGTTTTATCTTCCGGTATTTTAATCATGTAAAGCACTTTGCATTGTCTTTGTACTGAATTGTGCTATACAAATAAATTTGCCTTGCCTTGCCTTGCCTTCTACCGGGGCTCTGGCCCCCTGTCTAGAACCACCCATGCTGACAACCTTTTGGAAAGTTTCAGAACACCTGCCCCACACAGACTGGCAGGAAAGCCGGCATCCATTTGGATTTAAACAGGAACGAATCATTTATGAGTCTCGGTAACCACAAGAGAAAACATCCTCATAGTGAGGACGGGATCTGTTCCAGAAAGGAGAGGAAGACAGACGTGTTGGTGTTGCTGCGATGAGCCCTGAATAAATGCATGAGCTGAAAGAGGTAGCTCTATCCTGCACAGTCAGCACATTTCTGTCCAAGACAGGAAAGACGCAGAGTGTAGCATTATGACTGACTCTGGGAGTGTTTGAGAAGGATGCATGTGGATTTTCATCTGAATGACTGTGTGTTAGAAAGAGAAGAAGCCGGACGGCGTCAGGATTTATTCTGGGCTGTCAAGCCTGGCCCATGAGACAGTACTTCTCTGGGTATTTTAGGAGCCAATCCATTATTGAACAGCTTGCTTTAGCTCTGCGGCTGCCCTCTCCTCACCGTCTCCCTTCGGATCCGCCCTGGCAGAGGAGCAAATCTGAAAAGCTACCTGTGAAAAATCATGAATAAAGCATTGCCCAGTCGTATATTTCTACCCCTTCTGTGTCTGCGCTCCATTCACACATTCGCTGACTGTTTTGACTGACTGCGCAAAATATGATACTCACATTGAGATGCAGACAGAAGAGGAGGAAATGGAAGAGAGGGGGTAAAAGAATACGCAACCTGAGAGGCAGGGAGGGGAGACGGAGAGAGAGGACAGACAAGGACATCTGGGTCAAAGACAATTGACTGCATGGCTCTACAACACAAGAAGAGATGATATAGAGAAAATCGCTTAAAATCAACATGTTTGCTTGTCATAACCAGCCGTCGCCCACTAACAGGTCATTTCTGGGTCTGTTTTCTTTAGTTGAACATCCTGGTGGACACAGGAAGCAGCAACTTTGCTGTGGGGGCGGCTGCACATCCCTTCCTGCGCAGATACTACCATCGCTCACTGTGAGTTATCACCTACTTTATCATGTTCCAGCCACAAGCTCCGATGTCTTTGATGGTTTTTGATCTTACAACCAGAGGTTCCCAACCATTTCAGCCTGTGATCCCAAAAATCTGAAATCCATTTACTCTACATTAGGTTTTATTTATAGTTAAGTAATCAAAAGTGATTCTTGATTTAAAAGAACGAAATGACCAACGGTGATGAACTTGGCAGTAAAATGACAAATGACAATAAAAGTTGACTAAGTCTAAAAGAAGATTTCAATCTAAATGCAGAAATAATATGGAATAAATAAATATATAATTGAATAACAATTTTTTCTTGAATTTGCAATGAAAATACACAAGTTATTATCATTGATGGGGGGAAAAAATCTAATTCGATTTCAACTTTGAAGCTATTTAAAAAGTTGTTGAGAATAAAAACAAAAAACAAACTTAAAGATAAATATTTTTGTATGTAAAGTAAATACATTTATGTAAAATTCAATAAAATGTGTAAATTGCACGATTTAGTTTTTATTTATCAACAGCTTCTCTGACTCAACACTGTCAACCTAAAAACAAATGGTGATGACGTCTAATGAAGTTGACAGATTGCCATAATACCTCGATTAGGGGTGTACTGTAAATAATAATCATTTTGTATCGATGCATCGATCCAACAGCCGACGATTCGATGCATCGACACATCTGCAAGAGTATCGATTCATGTTTTTTTTTTTTATTATTTCCTCTGGTCTGTTTTTATCTATTTGTCTCTGGATGTAATTCAGACTCCCTCGCTTCCTTTAGCCACAACCCTCTTTCCGCTTGCAGTATTTTTTGATGCAAGTCCTTTCAGAATCTATAACACAGAGGGATAGGGTTGGGAATTGAAAAGATTTTCATGATTCGATTCCCTTTTTAGATTCTATGAAGCTTGATTAGATTCTTTATCTAGATTCTTTTTTCGATTCAATTTGGGGAAAAGAGAACAAACAGTTTGATTATCAAAATCAACTTTGTTTACTTAACTATTGCACAATCTTACAAACTCAAAAAGATCAAGATGTCCACAGGAAATGTGAGACTGGAGTAACATCCGTGTTTAAATGAAAAATGAATACAAGAACTTAATAACCAACAATGTCTAATAACAAATGATGGGATAATAACCTATTTTAAATAACAAAAATACTAATTATAAAACAGTAGTAGGGAAAATTAACAGTTCTTTTGCAGAAGATGAGCATATCTGCTTTTCTGGAAGGATACAGGATCTTTCAGGGCTTATGGTGTCTCAGCCGTGGAAAACACCCTCTCAGATGGGGTGGAGGAAGCCTGCACACAGGGTAGTTTTCAGCCAGTCCAGATAGCAGGGGCAGCGATATCTTGCTTGTTCCACCACCACAGTGTGGCGCTATCCCTGCGGGGGATGGAGGGCAAGCTTTTATAGAGCTGGATTTCCTGATCTACCCTCTCTGGGCTAGGAAAGACGGGCTTTGATTCACAAAAAGTGACCTTGTTGTCTTCCTCCTCGAATAGTTCTTCCAACTGGCATTAACTTGCGTTAAAAGCGTGGCGTGGTCGGTAGCTCCTGCAGAGCGGCGCTTTTGAAACTCTGGTGCTGCGGGAATCGAAAAAATCGTTCAGCGCCGCGGGAACAGGAACCGGTTTTTGATTCCCATCCCTACAGAGGGATTATTATTTTTCAGTGAATATGAGGTTTTCATAGGCCTAGGTGGAGTTCAACTTTGCTACTTCTGTTATTTGCTGTTGTTTCTCCAAAAAAATGCGTAACAATATTACAGCTTTCAGTGATTGATTTTTCAAATTTTAAACATTGTCTAGCCCTGTAAGTAAAAAAAAAAATAAAAAACAAAACAATTTACCAAATTAATCGTTAACTGATTATTTGTTGTTTACATTTGATATTGAGGATCCCCATTAGCTGTGCTTTACACCCAGCTACTCCTCCTGGGATCCACATCATTAAAATACAGTATACAATGTAAATTCATAAACATGTTTGACAGATGACAAATATTATATACATATCAATAAGACTGAACATTCATAGAAAAGGGGAAAGTTACAATTTAAAATTTTAACATTTAACATCGTATTGTGGTGTATTCTTGAGTATCTAAAATAATCAAATCATTGGGTCAGGAAAATGATACTGAATTTAATCGCCATGACGGTTTTGATTTACACCCCTAACCTCCATGTATACAATTTTATTCCAAAGGAGGCCATTTTGTAAATCATCAGTTGCTAATAAACTTTGAAGTTCACCAAAATAAAGCATTTATTTTTCAAAATTTCCTCTTGCAAATTTTCAGTTATGATATTGACAAAGTATGGTTGTGACGTACAACCTAAAAAGAAAAAAAGAAAACAATAAGATAAGCTTTCCAGAGCTGGCTAACCCTGCTAGCGATAAAGAAGGATGAATGAAGGGGTCCTGGGTCCTCAGGGATTTTTATGCCCCATTTATGCCTTTTTTGTTTGTTCCTTTTTTTTTTTAGATTCTTTAAATATATGACGGTGTTGACAAAAAGGCACAACTTCAATCGAGTTTGAAAATACATAAAAAAAAATGTTTTTTTGCATTTGTTGATATTTATGAAATTATCTATTTGAGTTCTCATATTTAATAGTTTCGACATAGATATAGATATTTTGAAATTGTAATGTAATGTGTACAGTTCTGCTTCATTACCAGGGCTTTTCCATCCACGATTCACATACTTCATAATTTAAAATCCAAGATATTCAGCTAACACCACGAAAGCCTACATTATCCAGATTAGTTTCCTGTAGTTTTATTTGAAAGAGAATTACTCCTTATGTATATACACTCACCGGCCACTTTATTAGGTACCCCATGCTAGTAACGGGTTGGACCCCCTTTTGCCTTCAGAACTGCCTCAGTTCTTCGTGGCATAGATTCAACAAGGTGCTGGAAGCATTCCTCAGGG
>JAGKQL010000025.1:4128687-4139923 GCA_018398635.1 Cyprinodon brontotheroides | reverse complement strand
TATATATATATATATATATAGAGAGAGAAGGCTCTGGTTTTATTCATGGGGATGACGTTTTGGAGAAATTTAAAGGTGGGTTATGTTAGGTTTAAAGCTTGCCATATAAAATATGTAGAAGATGCTCTGGTCATATGAGACTCCCTCGTAAAAATGCTTTGTGTGGAGAAAAACTTGCTCTTCATTACTCTGAAACCAACTCCATGCTGTTCATGTTACAGACTCTGCATCACACTGACAACACCAAACCAAAACAATGCAAAATTCCACCATACATATGTAATGCTCTGAACTTCCATATCGGTGCGTCGCGCAAAGTTTTTCCTCCCTCACTGTTGACATTTGATCACTGCTGCACTTTAAGGAATGCCATGAAAGCTTTACAAAATCAAATTTCGTTTTGTATACACTCTGTTTATACAAAACGAGAGTAAAAGTTTTCTAAGTCTAAAACATGGTGGTGGCAGCATTGTGCTCTGTTTTTACAGGGAAATCAGTTGTATATGTTTAATCGGATGAAGCTAAATATGTTTAATCCTGGAGAGATTTGGATTGGGTTGGGATAGACTTGAGACGGGGAGGACGGTTTACTTTTAGTTGGACAACAATTCTTAACAAACTGTACAGCAAGACAGTACAGTCGAAATGTTTGGATCAAAACATACGGTGTGCTTGAAGGTCAGTGACTAAATCCGATTGATAATGTGTGTCAGGAACTGAAAACTATTCACTGAAGCTCACCATCTTGTCTGATGACCAGAGCTATTTTACCAGAAAGCTAATGACAAACTTGTCAGTTGGAAAAAATGGAAATCTAGATAAGTCATTTTTTCTTAAAATGAGTGCATTTGTTCTTGGATTTTACCAATGGAACAAGACAATTTGCACTTAAAATAAGAAAACACAATTAGTTTGTCTTATTTCAAGTGCATATTATCTAATTATCTTATTTTAAGAGTAAAAACACTCATTCCATTGGCAAATCATCTCATTTACCTACTCAAATTAAGGCTAAATACACTTAATTTAAGAAATTTTTACTTATTTTTAGATTGTTTTTCCAGTGAGACATCTCCCTAAAAGACTTGCAACCATAAGAGCAGCAAAAAGGGGGCTGAATGCAATTACGCTCAACATTATTTACACAAAATCCACTGTCCTTTCTATATGCTTACTCACAATAAATCCCATTGAGATGTATTAAAGGTGCTAGCAGTAACAAAGAAATGTGGAAAATACGCAAACATTTTACCATATTTGGCTCTGAATGCTACAATCAGTAACCACTTATATATGGATCTAACTGACTGTTTTCTCTTGTGTTGGTGCACAGCTCCAGCTCGTACCGAGACCTGGGCAGGAGTGTGTACGTTCCCTACACTCAGGGCCGCTGGGAGGGGGAGCTGGGCACCGACCTGGTCTCTGTGCCACACGGCCCTAATGCCACGCTGCGTGCCAACGTCGCTGCAATCACCCAGTCAGACCGCTTCTTCATCAACGGATCAAACTGGGAAGGAATCCTGGGTCTTGCCTATGCCGATATAGCTCGAGTAAGCATTATAGAGATTACTTATCTGGTAAACATCAGATGTTTGTTTTGAAGAGGAGCTGTGGAGTAAAACTTGCAATCGTTTCAACAGCAAAGTGCATCTGGAAGAGTTGCTCCTTATGTTACAAAAGAAGGAAACTTCACTAGACCTTAGTTATCACCAGGATTTGTCCTGCTCACAATAAGTGTATATTGCATTAATTCCCCTCTAGTAACATCTGCAGTTGAAATGATCTGTATTATTAAAGTAAGCTTCACCACCAGTATCAACGTTCTGCAATAACCTCACGGACACTGAATACCTCATGGATAACTCTGAACAGGACAATGGTGTTTACCACATGGCCAGTTTGAGCTGTTATCAGCTCATCCAGCCATCATTTAAGCACAGTGAAATAAATATATAAACAGCAATTGTTTTAGGGATGGAATTTAGCAACATTTTCCCTCTAAGGTAAGTCATTTTTTCTTAAAATAAGTGCATTTCTTCTTGGATTGAGGAAGTAAAAGAGACATTTTGCCAATGGAACAAGACAATTTACACTTAAAATAAAAAAACACAATTGCATTGTCTTATTTCAAGTTCATATTATCTACTTATCTTATTTTAAGAGTAAAAAAAATGTATTCCATTGGCAAACTATTTCATTTACGTACTCAAATTAAGGGTAAATACACTTAAAGTAAGAAATTTTTACTTGTTTCTTTCACTTCATTTAAATTTTTGCAACTTACACAGACATATACATACAAGCCCACATTCAGGCTGCTGCTCTGTACGGTATACTTAAAAAAGAACAAAACTTTGAAAGCATATACAACAAGTTAGGCTTACAAGTAAAGTAGGTCACATGGTTAAACATAAGTAACTTACAAACATAAATGTAGTTAGTAATTAAATAGGCAGCACCAATGGAAATAACAAAAATTAAATAGAAAATAATAAGTAAAGATAGAAAAGTACAATAGAAATGAAATAAAATACAATGAAAGAAGGAAAAATTAAATAAAAAATAAAAAAAGTTTTACAGCATTAATATGGTCATGGCCGGTTTCCAGCCTCAGGCAATACGTTTTTTTTTTCCATATGATAGATTGCCCAGACCTTTTCAATCCACATTTTGTATGTTGGCGGGGCGGCTTCAACCATTTAACTGTGATGCATTTAAAAGCTGCAATCAGTAATATTTGTAGAAGGTATTTTTTTCCTCTTCCAGTTAGGGGTGTGGGAAATAATCGTTTTGGCAATATATCGTGATATTCGGCTGCCCAATATAATATCGATCTTTCACTTCTTAGTATTGATTAAAAAAAAAAATGGTTACATAAAACATTGATGAGAAAATGGGCTACCTCTGCACCCCACTCTGGCAGAAAGCGCTGTGGAACCCTTTAACTGTGCGTGCAGACACCGTCTGTATTTGAAGGCAGTCACGGTGGAAAGCCTCAAACACGCGTGGATAATAATACCTAAATCAATATTTTCTGATGAAATATACAGCACTTCTGTTTATCTCATCATTTGATTTTTATTAGCTGGGAAAATATGGAAATATATATAGTGATACTGCAATATCGTGATAATATCGTATCGTGACCCAAGTATTGCGACATGTATCGGAATCGCAACACTCATGCCAATACTCACCTCTACTTCCAGTAATGTATTTTGGTAATAATCCAAAAATGATTTTACTTAGTTCTAGATCGTTTTTCCAGTGTGTGTTCAGCTCATGTTTGTCCATAATTAGACACAGACAAACATTAAAATAATAGTCACTTTCTCACCACACTTTGCACTGATTGTGCTTCTTTTACCCTTTGAACATAACAGCAACTTAAAAACTTATCAGAAGTTACGATAACTAATAGCAGCTGCCAAGTGGGTTTGCAGGTTAGCTTAGCTAGCCTAGCAGCCAGCCTGGTCGATCAGAGGGACTAAAGACAAATTTAAAATCATAATCTTGATCAATAGACTACATAGATATTTTTCAGTGTACCTTGCAGGTTAAAACATCTTTAAATGACCCAATTAACGAGGGATGACCGACTCCATATCCTTCCTCTGTAGAAAATATAATTATATTTTCAATATGAATGTCAGTCCCATTTAGTTTTTTGAGGGCTACACCTGGATAATATGTTAAAAGTGAGAAAAACTTTTTTGGGAGAAAAAAAGAAAAAGTAATGCAGGAAAAGATGTTAAGGACAGATGCTTTATACCTCATACAGGTTACTGATGTTTTTTCTACAATTCTGGAAAATAAATTTGATATAATAGTTTTCTAACTAATGGTAACAGTGTTAAATATAATTTTGCATAATCTTGAAAACTGTTTATTTTTGTTATATGGAAAACAAGAAGGTGGTGCATCACTGAATCCAACCACAAGGAAATGAACTGTCTGGATGAAAAAAATATTTTGATTTTTTTATTTATTTTCTAATACCAACAGGCCATAAGCTTAGAAATAATAAAAGCAACATGTCTATTTTTTAAATATGAGTTAAAAAAGATAATTCCAAAAAAATATAAGGAGTAGAAGTAAACAGTTGTCTAAAAGATAATTACTCCATTAAAGTTTAGAGAGCCAAAATTTCTACTTAAGTAAAGTAATGGAGTATCTGTAAAGACAAAGAGCTTAACTAAGCAGGCTGCACTTTAAAAAAGGTCAGTTTGTAAATGCTGCAAGGAGGTTAGCTCTGTGCTGACTGGTGAATAACGTCACAAACTAAATATCTTGGAAAAAAAAGTTCTACCCCACTGTAGCAGTTTTGTAAAGTGCCAAAGTGTTTGTTTTCCCAAACAAACACATTATTTCAACAAGATCAACCCAGAGTAGAACTGAAACGAGAAGTCTCTGTTATTATGAACAGATATGTTTGCATTTCAGGATGAGAATCTGAGATGCTAAAATAGAAAACAGATGTTTTCAACATTCTTAGTTGTAAAACAGGGTGCCTGAAGGACAATGTCATGAGTTCAATCGGCTGGATTATGCAATATGCTGATGAAGATTCTCAGTCATCCAGGTCATTTTCATTCCGTAAAAGTTTAAAAAACAATCCACTGGACTTTGGTTGTTTTTTAAACTTTTTCACGGAATGATTATATGCAATAATCAACAAGGTCTTAAATGAAAATTAAACAAATCTCATTTATTTTTATTCCAAGAGGAAGCTGCCTTGAAACCTGAAGAATAAAAACAGTTCATGCTGCTTAAGTCATTCAATTTGCAACAACAGAAACTCTCTCCATGTCTTCCAGCCGGATGAGACGCTGGAGCCTTTCTTTGACTCGTTGGTTCGCCAGACTTCTGTTCCCGACCTCTTCTCTCTCCAGCTGTGCGGCGCGGGCTTCACCCAGAACCAGTCCCTGGGAAGCTCCACCGTTGGCGGCAGCATGGTGACTCCCACAGACAACCATGTAATGCTCTGTTTCCCTGAACCACTGGATAATTGAGTTTGTTGTTTTTTCCCCCGTGCTTTTAGATCATCGGTGGGGTGGACTCCTCACTGTATGTTGGAGAGCTTTGGTACACTCCCATCCGCCGGGAGTGGTACTACGAGGTCATTATCGTTCGGATTGAGGTGAACGGGCAGGACCTCAACATGGACTGTAAAGAGGTAATTTTTTATACAGGAATAAAGAATTAGAAAGTTACTTATATGAACATCTAGGTAACAAACATGCACCATGTGGGCTCTGTAGTACAACTATGACAAGAGCATCGTTGACAGTGGAACCACCAACCTTCGACTTCCAAGGAAAGTCTTCCAGGCTGCGGTGAAGGCTATCAAAGCCGCCTCCTCGGTTAGTCCTTCGTCTATGTTTACAGTCTTTATTTTCTTATAGTTTGGCTACCTAAAGTAGCTCGGCTCCTTCATGTTTCCTAACCAACAAACGTCTCTATGATGCTTTTTTTTCTGCAGACAGAGCAGTTTCCCTCTGGGTTCTGGCTCGGGGAGCAGCTGGTATGTTGGCCAGCCGGCACTACGCCCTGGCACATCTTTCCAGTGATCTCCCTCTATCTGATGAGCGAAAACCGCAACCAGTCCTTCAGAATATCCATCCTACCCCAGGTAGCAACGTTCTCCCGTTCTGGACGTGTATTCATTCATGCAGAGCATAATTCTAAATGGAATTTATTAAAAACCACTAAAGTTCAGCTCCTATTTAACATATCCTCCATCATGGCTCAATATCTCTGCAGTAAAACAGAAATTCTTAAACATTTCTTAAACAAGAGTAAGCATGAACATAAACAGGTGGAGGGATGTGACTGACTTAACAACTTTAGGAGCCTAAGGCAGCTAATCACAGCTAATGGGCTGAAGTTATCGCCCTCTAGTGGTCAGTTACGCTTTTACACCTGTTTTTCTGACAAACCCGTAAAAAGTAAAAATGTTGCCTAGATTTTGTTTGTCCTGTTCACTTAACCAGAGGACGGTTAAATAAAATTAGAATTTATAAATCCAGGATAAGGGATAAAAGTCTAACGACAGTACTCAATCTATGACTATGAACCCGTTCAAACAGTGGGTAAATAGAAAAGAAGGAATCAATGCACTGAAGGGTTCAAATTTTTTTCTGCTTTAAAAAAAATCTAAGGTAATTTTTTACACTAATTAAGATTGTCTGAAATTAGGACACAACGTCAGTTAATCTAATATAGAAACCAGCAATCATGCTCTAAATCTGAGTGTAGTGATGGAATCAGGCCTGACCCTTCAGCGGCTCATAAAGACAAGAACAAAGTCGTCCTTCGATCAGCTAAAAAACTTCTACAGCTTTAAAGGACCAATGTCTCAGCAGGACCTTGAAAAACTAATTTGTGTTATTTTTTTTTTTTTTTTCCAATCTTTATTTATTTATTTTAGATAACTCAGTAAACAATACATTCCAAGGCAATATGGAATATAAAAAAAAACAAAAAACACAGAACAAAAACAAACCAAAGCATAACACCATAACAGAGCCTGTATATAGTTATGTAACATCCAGTATCTCCTTATATTTCAGCCATTTCCCCCATCTTTTAACAAATAGGTCTTCTTTCCCTTTTAACTTGTGTGTCAGTTGTTCCATTGTCAATATGTCGTCTATAATTGACATCCATTGTTTGTTGCTAGGGGGGTCAGATTTAAGCCAGTTTTTAGTAATGGCCTTCTTCCCAGCCACCAGGAGAATCTTAATCAGGTATTGGTCTCCTGCATGTACTGATCCCTCCAAATGTCCGAGGTACAAAACAAGACAAGATTTAGGAATCACATAACCCAAGACACTGCAGAGAACCGAGTGAACATTCTCCCAGAAGGGCTGTATGTTGGTACGTTTCCAGAATATGTGTGTGTGATCTGAATGCATATCACTGCACAGTCTCCAGCATAATTGGCGAGTGTTCGACTGTTTGCTTTTGATTCTAGGTGTGATGAAATATCTAATTAAGTTCTTCCAATTAAATTCTCTCCATGTCAGCGACTGTGTAGTATTTTGGTGTGTTTTCCTAATTTGTGTTTTAGTATAACTACTGTAACTGTCCTCACAGGTCTGCTGAAAAAGTCAATCAAACAACTGCAGCTGATGCAGGATGCTGCTGCCTGCGTCATCACTAGAACTAAGAAAGTGGAGCACATCACCTCAAGAATAGGCATTAAAATACTTCTGTTTGTCTATAACAGAATCTCTTAAACCGATACAGATTTGTCATCAGTGTTTCAAAGGCCCAGACCTCTCAGGTCTTCTGGATCAAAATAATAATAATAATAATTTAACTTTATTGATCTCACACTGGAGAGATTCACCTCTGCATTTAACCCATCCTCTTGGGGAGCAGTGGGCTGCCATTGCGCGGGTCTTGTAAGTCCCCTTGCTGAGGGACCTAGAGTGCAGGCTGTGGCAATCGAATCGAACACTTGCAACCTTGTCAGAGCACACTGCTATGACCACAAGGCCAGGGGTCTTCAACGTTTTGAGATCTGGGCAGGAGTGTCTACGTTCCGGGACCCCCTAATTATATATACAGGTAAAAGCCAGAAAATTAGAATATTTTGAAAAACTTGATTTATTTCAGTAATTAGCATTCAAAAGGTGTAACTTGTACATTATATTTATTCATTGCACACAGACTGGGTGCATTCAAATGTTTATTTCATTTAATTTTGATGATTTGAAGGGGCAACAAATGAAAATCCAAAATTCCATGTGTCACAAAATATGAATATTGTGTAGGGGTTAAATTTTGAAGACACCTGGTGCCACAAACTAAGCAGCTGATTAACTCAAAACACCTGCAAAGGGCTTTAAATGGTCTCTCAGTCCAGTTCTGAAGCCTACACAAACATGGGGAAGACTTCAGATTTGACAGCTGTTCAAAAGGTGACCATCGACACATTGCACAAGGAGGGAAAGACACAAAGGTTATTGCTGAAGAGGCTGGCTGTTCTCAGAGCTCTGTGTCCAAACACATTAATAGAGAGGCAAAGGAAGGAAAAACTGTGGTCAGAAAAAGTGTACAATTAGGGATCACCACGCCCCTAGTCAAGATTGTGAAAAAAAAACCCATTCAAAATGTGGGGGAGATTCACAAGGCTGCCGCTGGAGTCAGTGCTTCAAGATCCACCACCAAGAGACGCTTGAAAGACATGGGTTTCAACTGCCGCATACCCCGTGTCAAGCCACTGTTGACCATGGAAACAGCGATGAAAAGCGCTCTGGAAAAAAAGAAGCTGGACTTTGCTGGAGTGGTCCAAAGTCATGTTTTTTCTGACCAAAGCAAATTTTGCATTTCCTTTGGAAATCGAGGTCCCAGGAAGTCTGGAGGAAGACAGGAGGAGGCACAGGATCCACGTTCCCTGAAGTCTAGTGTAAAGTTTCCACCATCAGTGATGGGTTTGGGGTGCCATGTCATCTGCTTTCGTTCCACTCTTGTTCCTGAAGGATCCAGGGTCCAAGCTGGCCGTCTACCAGCAAGTTTTTAGAGCACTTCATGCTTCCTGCTGCTGACCTGCTCTATGGAGATGGGATTTCAGGTTCCAACAGGACTTGGCGCCTGCACAAGCAGCAAAAATCTACATGCATGCCTGGTTCACGGACCATGGTATTTCTAAGTGCCAGCCAACTTCCCTGACCTTAGCCCCATAGAAATCTGTGGGGTATTGTGAAAAGGAAGATGCAGAATGCCAGACCAAAAACCTTAAGAAGAGTTGAAGGCCACTATCAGAGCAACCTGTGGGCTCTCATAACACCCTGAAACAGTGCCAGAAATCTTCATCGTCTCATACCCACGCCCCGCATTAAATGCATTAATTGAGGGCAAAAGGAGCTCAATAAGTATGTTAGTGTGTACGTACTCATATTTTTCATTTTCATACTTTTTCAGTTGGCCAACATTTCTAAAAATCCTTTTTGTGTATTAGCCGCTAAGTAATATTCTAACTTTTGTGACACATGGAATTTTGGATTTTCATTTATTGCCACCTTCAAATCGTCAAAATATGAAATGAAATAAACATTTAAATGCATCACTCTGTGTGCAATGAATAAATATAATGTACAAGTTATACTTTTTGAATGCAATTACTGAAATAAATCAAACTTTTTCAAAATATTTTTAATTTAAAAGGCTTTTACCTGTATACTATTGTATGAAATTGTGTCATATCAAACTGGTCCCTATAGTCAGTCTTTAACAAGCTCTGAAGGCAATGTAATGAAAGTAATTTTTTCCAGGAGAATATTAAAGTAGTTCTGATTCTGCTTCCTGGTTGATGGGACAGAGTTGTGTGAGATGAAACGGTGTGTCAAGCTTGAAAAGAGCTCACCAATGTGTGTGTCGCTGAATGTGTGCATTGATGAGTTGAAGATGTGTTATTTATATACAACTTTTCATTTCATTTTATTTTTATGTTCATTTTACCTTTTTTAATATTATGATCATATTTAATTACTCATTTTTATTCTCTTTTCATTAAGAATTACCTTTATACCAACGGTGAACCTGTGTTTTCTACTGAAATATGTATGTATAAATAAGCTGACACTTGCTCTTACCTACCAAAGTTTTTGAGGCCATTGAATCTATCTAGGAAAAACCACAGGTTGTTCTTTTTCGGAAACTCACAGCCACTGGAAGCAACATTTGATTTCTTTTCAAGTCCTTTTTTTTTGTTGTTCTGCTCTGCAGCAATACCTGCGGCCGGTGGTGGATGTCGCCTCGGAGGACTGCTATAAGTTTGCCGTGTCTCAGTCCAGCACCGGGACAGTGATGGGAGCCGTCATCATGGAGGGCTTCTACGTCGTATTCGACCGAGAGAAGAAACGCATCGGATTCGCCGTCAGCACCTGCCATGGTGAGCTGGAAAGAACAGAGAGGATGAGGGAGGAGGAGACTGAAAGCTATCGTGTTCCTCCATTTTCATGTAACATTAGATGTGTTTTTTCTCAAATGTTATATAATATTATCACATTACCAAAAGGTAAGCCTTTTTATAATGGGTATGTTTATTCAAGCTTTGCATATTTAGGGGCTAAAATGTCTGCAACATTATTCATTGTTAATCAGCCCAGTCACTGTTAGGTTGAACAGACATTTTTAGCAAGTCTGTTGGCAAAAATGTTGAAATATTGCTCAGTTTGATTGGATGAATCTGGACTTCACCATTACCTCTGACCAGCTTCCCAGGCACTGCAGAAGAGAAGCACCCCCACATCATGACACTGCCACCACCATGTTTCTCATTGGGATAATATTGGATGCTGATGTGCAGTCTTGGTTTCCCACCATGGGAAACCATTAACTTCTACACGCACGCTTTGTCCCTTTCATGAATTGTGACAAAAACTGAAACCGACATCGGCTTTCGTTCATCCGCATTTTTGAGTTCAGAACATGCATATCCCAGTAAAACATACTGCTGTTTTTTTTAGACTTAGACATTTCCACAGGGTTTCCATGGGTCATTAAAAATCATTAAAAGTCATTAAATTATTATTTTTTAAATTAAGGCCTTAATTGACATTAACATTCATTAATTGTGATTATCATGACATTTAAAATACTTTATTTAAAAAAAAAATACAGTTTGATTGTTTCGGTTGATCGTAAAGCCGTATGTTTGGAAAAGAAGCTTGACGCGGAGAGAAAGCTAGAGAATGAGAAAATGCTGATTTCAACAAAAGTGGCTACAAAACCAGGAATTAAGGACATGCAGCCTGTTGATGGCAAAGATGATGACAGATTTTGCTCAGTTATATACTCGACCTACCTACCTACCTACCTACCTACCTAGAGATGCGATGGATTTCACTCGAGTCGGCACATTTATTCATATCTTTTGCCAAGAGAGAACAGTTCATCATACAGCCCTTATGGCACAGCATTCTGCCCTGTTCTAATCTGGGCGCCGTTCGTTCCTCCTTACTTACAACAATGCAAAAGTAGTCAAAGTCAAAACAAATTACAGACACTTTTGGTTAACAGTAACATGCAGAGATGACAAAAGTACTCACTTTCCATACTTGAGTAAAAGTACAGATACTTGTGTTAAAAAATACTCTGGTAAAAGTGGAAGTACTGATTAAACTTCTTTACTCAAGTAAAAGTAACAAAGTACAGGCTTGTAAATTTGCTTAAAGTATAAAAGTAAAAGTAGAAACCACTTTTTTCATGCCGTTGCCTACATTTT
>JAGKQL010000025.1:4094209-4118687 GCA_018398635.1 Cyprinodon brontotheroides | reverse complement strand
TAGCCTTCATTTTCTACTCACCCCCATTATTTGAATGTCAGCAGACAGCAAGAAGCCTCCCAGATCTCCAGATGCATTTGAGATATCAAAAAAGTACTCCAGAGTGTTGTTCAGCATGGGGGTGAGTAGAAAATGAAGGCTAATCATGTTTTGGGTGTACTATTCCTTTAATGTCACTTGGGTCTGGTTTTGCTGTTTTGCTGCTGTGCTTCTGCACCGTCGGTCTGGAATATCTCTATAGAGCATAGAAGTTTCCCGCCATGGCGCAAGGAAGAGCTTATTGAGAACTCACAAAAGAACTTGACGGATGGTCCGCGAGAACTTTTGGCTGGCTGGTGGGTGGTTTACATATTTCCAAAGCAACAACTGGCGTTTGCAGATATCGCGGTGGCGAGATGGATCTATAGTTGCTAGACATTGAAGAGGAACAGGTTTTGTTAATGGAGTTGGCAAAAATACCAATTAACGCTTTCGTCCCTAGTCGTC
Organism: Cyprinodon brontotheroides; assembly: GCA_018398635.1. Lineage (NCBI taxonomy): Eukaryota > Metazoa > Chordata > Actinopteri > Cyprinodontiformes > Cyprinodontidae > Cyprinodon > Cyprinodon brontotheroides. Next base: position 4,118,201 of record JAGKQL010000025.1, on the reverse strand, counting down.
CATTGTTCCCTCGGTTTTTAAAAATGGCGGCGCCCCGGCACCAAATCAGGAAAGGACAACCACACACAGACAGCCCAGGAAAGGCATATCAAGGACCAATCACAGCTGCTTTTGGTTCCTGCGCACTTCCGGCTTGAGGTCTGTGCATGAGTTTGCAGCCGTCCGACGATGTAGTCAGGATTTTTTTTGAGGTGTGCGCGACGGCGGTTACAGAACCTCTGCATGGGGGTCGTGGTCGCGCACAGAGACAGATACACTACGGTTGCAGAAGCTATGGCGTCCAGAAGCATAAATTGGCCTTAAGCATGCTTGTAGCGACAGTAGAGAGGAAAATTCCCCTTTTAACAGGAAGAAAACTCAAGCAAATAAATTACATAATAATTAAGAGAATTTTTAAAAAGTATTTCTTTTTTTATTCATCAAAAACATTACATAATTTAGTGATTTGTGTCTTTTTTGCATGGTGATTTTTTCTTTTTGTTTTGAGTTCGGGACAAAGCTCACAGTATTAAAGTAAGCACAGTGGATAAACCCAACCGTGCATGTTGTTAGCTTATCACAACCACAAAATTACTTTATGGGGTATCTCTGTTTTGACTAGCAAAGCTCTGCTTTATGTTTAGCTTTTTAATTCGTTGATAAGTGGAAGGAAAGCCTATACTCCTTTATACAAGCCTAAAAGCTGCTCTAAAATGAGTGCTTGGAAAAGTTCAACAAGAAAAAAAATAGGTGGTGTTTCTACTAATTTGAAAATATCTAAACACGATATAGAATTTTTGGCAGGTTTATCCTATTTGTCCTTCTTTTTAACTATTACAAAAATTATTATAAAATCCAATTATATCTTTTTGTTTGTTCATTTGTTTTTGTTGTTTTTTCAGTTTATTGCTTTTATTTAAAGGAAAAACAATCAGATTTTTTCCATTTCAGGTAGCGAAGCAGGCGGGGCTGCAGAACCAGGGTCAAATTGGAGAGCTAGAAGGCCACTATTTGCTTTGCTCAGTAAAAGCTGACACGGGATATTTTGGCGGCATCTGGAAAAGGAGCGTCCAACCAGCAGATGTTCTGGCAACGCATCCTCATGTCCTGTGGTTCTCCAAGGAGCGAGTGCTCAGTCGGTCAAAGAGGGCGTTGGCCTTTAACGACCCCAACTACCCTAAACAGTGGCACCTGGTGAGATCATAAAAAATACATCAACAAAATGTGTGTATGTATTTATATATAAAATATATATATATATATATATATATATATATATATATAATTACTAGATTTCTTTGTAACTTATTGTTAGGCTGCTATATTATCCAGTTCTGATATGTGCTTGGAGTCAATATTCAACTGGAACATAAGTTTTAGTTTTAACCGTTAGATCATAACTCTCATCAGAAACTGGAATCCAGAAAGACAGTGGAGTTGCTGCCCATCCTGTAAATATTTCAGACTATTGATTTATATATACATGCATGTATCTATAGAGCAAATGCACTGAAGCAATGGCATTAAAATAAAACAAATGGAAGAGGAAAATAAGCTTTAACCAAAGTAGGTGATTTAGGGTATGCATTTCTTAGGTTGAAATAGTAAACTTCTGTAAATTATGAGATCATACACCAATATTTATTTTAAAAAAAATCAGTACAAAAAAATTATGCAAAAGTGTTGCAGAAGCCGAAGGTTTAAAACACTGGTGTGTAAAAACATAAAAGCTTATTTCAAGGTAAACTGCCCTAAAAAGCCGCCTTTGATCTCTTTATCGTCAACATGCTCAATTTTATTTAACGTCTTCCTGGTTTTACAGCATAATAAAATGAACAAAGGCATGGATATCAACGTCACAGGAGTGTGGGAGCACAACATCACTGGTCAGGGGGTCACCGTTGTGGTTGTAGACGATGGTGTGGAGCACACCCACCAGGACATCAAGCTCAACTACGTAAGTCTAGATTTTGATTCCAACTCTGGGTTTGATGTTCTGGAAGAGTACTGGCCTTGTTATGATCTGCGTATTTGTCTTTAAGAAATGTTCTGCCTTTTGTATGTTGCGGTTAAAGGTATACTATGCAACCGGTGTTGATTTTCCAGCGAGGCTCCCCCCCAGAGGGCGAAAAGTAAAAGTGCACTGTCGTAAATATGCACAGCTGTTCTCCCTGGTTTCTCACGTCAAGCCAGGCGGGTTGGTTTTTTGAGAAGCTTAGCAGACAGCGAACGCAACGAATGACTAACACAGTGAAAGTATGAACATGCACACAGAGAAAACCATTCCAATGTTACTTACAATCGCATCAGCAGAAACGCGAGGTCCGCGTCAGCCTTGCAGCCTTCTTTTTTATTTTAGCTCTCGCCATTGGGAAAAAGCTTGCCCGATGTTCACCGGTGTACAACTCCTCTCTCTGTCCGAGCCCTTTTTCCTCTTTCTTGCCTGCTCCGACATGGGCTTTTAAAGCTGTTTTCACGCTGGTTCATACATGATAACTGCACAAAGATCGCCACTGTGCTAGCCAACGAGCATGCTTTTTAACTGGGGGCGTGGCAGTTCTGCCGTAAGGCAAGACTGACTCTCATGGAGACTTCTGAGCCTGTGGAGTGCGGGCCGAGGGCTCCTGCAATTGCAAGTCGCGGTATTTCCCCGCCAGACCACCAGGGCGGACACGAGAATACCTTTGTTCAACCTGAAATTACTCATTTAATCATCCAAAAACATTATGGAAAACATTAATTAACTGAAAAATGTTGCATAGTGTGCCTTTAAGTTTAAAGGGCTGTTTGAATATTCAAAGCTGATCTTGCAGCCTGTTGCATGAGAGAAGCAAGGAGAATTTTATAGCTAATTAAACAAAGATGTTTTATAGGATACAGACTGTATTTTGCTGCAATGAAAAAGAATGATGAAGAAGAAGGAGGATTTAATGATCTAAAAACATGATAATTGAATTCTGAAATGATGGCAAAGGTCTAAGGAGTCACTTTTTCTAGTTGTTAATTGCGTTTCGCCTGATACCTTGCTGACGGAACGACGCCCATTTTTGCCGTCGGAAAAAGTAGGTCAATGACAATAACAAGTTTCCTTCATATTTTCTCTCCAAGGAAGAAGTTTTAATTTCTTTAAAACAAGCCAGACATTTTTCTTTTTTATTATTTTGCAAATACTTTCATTTGTGCGTTGTTTTAAACACATAAGTTACTGCTTAAAAGTCTATGAAATGTGGTTGACGTTGACAATGCTGGAGGGAAAAATGGTTCAGGACACAGACATGTTCCAGCATCGTCCCTTCATGGGTTGTATTCTTGGAAAGTTGAGACCTAACTGATGACTTATTAAAGAGGGAGTCACTGTTGCTCTAAAGAACCAGTTTTACAAGCGGCTGTGTTCGTACTTGATGATGCACAGCGTTAATATTGGGACCAAAGGTTGTGTCTAATAAATTCATTCAGTTCATCCATCCATTTTCTGTCAAGCTTATCCCAAGTGGGGTCCTGAGGGGTGCTGGTGCCTAACTCCAGCTATCTACGGGCAAGAGGCAGGTACACCCTGGACAGGTCAACAGTCCATCGCAGGGCAACACGTAGACACACAAGAATTCACACACAAATTTACACCTAAGGACAATTTAGAGAAGCCAATTAACCTAATAATCATGTTTATGGACTGTGGGAGGAAGATTCGGAGAGAAACCATGCAAACTACATGCAGAAAGGAAGAGAAAGGGCTAGGAATGGAACTCAGAACCTTCTTGCTGCAAGGCGGCAGTGCTACCCCGTTCCATGGATATCACCACTTGTATTTGACCAGAGTCCTTTTCACGAGGCAAACGCATTTGGCTAACTCGTGCTAAAATGTTAGCTCCACACAGTTTATTAAAACCTTTATGGATCAACTTTACTTAAACTAATTTCCTCCAGATTTACTGCCGTTATAGATGTTAAGATGATCGTTGTTATCGTTGTTGTTACCTTTGGTTTTCTGAAAAGTTTTTATGGTATTCTAAAATGTTTATTTCAAAAAGACTTTCGACCTTAAGTTAAAAAATATATACATTTAGAATTTAATGTTTCATTTAAAAAATCAGACATGGTGTAAGTTGTAATAGTTTTTTCACTGGAAAACATATTCTTTTATTTCTTAGTTTTACACTGGTACCTTTAAATTTAACACATCATCACATTAAAACCGTAAAATAAAGTCTATTTTACTCGGATTTCTCTTTTTAAACCAGAAGGAAATTGATTTCAATGTTCTTCATGTGTGAATTAAGCTCTGTATTGAACTCAGGAAGCATGAGGAAGGAGGTAAAGTAGCTGTTCAGGTCAAAAAGTAAAAAAAAAAACAACTTACTTTTTCAACTACATTTGAAATGTTTCAGGGACCAGAAAGCTAACATGGCATTACTATGGTGAAACATGTGGGTGACAGTGTCATGCTGAGGGCAGGTTTTCGTTTGGCAGGAAGAGGAAAATGTGAGAACCTGCTGGAGGCAGCAGTTGATTTCTGACAGCGGTCGACCTTCTGGTGGCACCGACAGACAGCTTAGAGGCCAGCCGGAGCTATGAATGTGCCAGATCGATCAAAAATAGGAACCTTCAGTTAAACTTGGAGATTAAAGCTCAGGGCTTGATGTTAACCATCGCCCGATCGCCCGGGGCAAGTACTTTTTACTGTCGGGAGAGTACAAATTTCATTGCATTTGCCCGCCGGGCAAGTGCAGTGATTGCAAAAAAATTATTTATCACTCAAAATTACTTTAAAATCACCGACATTAGCTGAAAACGACCCAGCCGGAACCATTTTTGTTGTTTTGTACATATTCTTGTGTGATATGAAACAGACGTGTGATTTGAAAAAGCCGCGAGATTTTCCGCCAGATGCCGCGATTTTTGTCAACCTAGCGGTAATTTTGATGTAGTTACCAAAACGACAAACAAGCTAGAAAGCGTTATCATATGGCAGTTTTCTGTACAGTGATGAAGGTCATACATAAAAAAATGTTCATTAATTTTTTTTTCTCTCATTTAAATGTTATAGAGCTAAACATGTTAAATTGGTGACCTGTTATTTTTATTGTCTTGTTGCTGCATTTATTTTGTCAGGGAAAACTAATCCATAGTCAGTTAAAAGTCAGGGAATTCTGAAATGATGTCAGACTGTGGAAACCCTGAATAAAATAACTATGTATATTGATTCTCTAGAAAAGTCACATTATATTAATAGTATTATCTTGTATAAACATACCGTGACTCTAAAATAAGTTATTTATTTGTGACATTGACTTCTATCTTGTGATTTATCTTAAGTTTTAACCTGTCAAGTCAAGTTTTTTGATTTTTAACATTACAATTTATATTTTTCCAAGCACACAACAGTTTAAAGCAAAATTTAGTTTAAAAAGAGAATGTGCAGGAAGGATTGAAAAGCATATTAACACGGTAATGTAGGCTTGAGTTCTTTTATCTGACGCATGCAGATACACACCAGGAACCTGGAAACTTAAAAAATACTGAATTAAAAAAAAACATGTTTCATTGATAAATATACAAAAACGAATGTTAGGAGCTATATTTATCAAACATTATACTGGGCAAGTAAAAATTGTTTCTGGGCAAATGAAATGTGAAAGTAAAAATCCTTAACGTCAACCCCTGTAGCCCTTTTAAAGTAATGGGGTCTGGTCAGAGGAACTACAGGATCTCTTTGCTCACAAATCTGGGAACTCAAATATTTTAGACTCTCTCGGTCTGATATCTTAGCTTGTGTGTTGTTCCCCAGGGACAACGAAGGAAGCAGCTGTCTATAACACCCCCACTCTCTTCATTATGTAACCCAGTGAGCTGGACTGCTCTGTTTTGATCTGCACACCCATTAGTTGATAAAACTGCAACTTGAAGACGTATACGTCCAACGAAATAAGTGCTTGTTGACTTCAATTGTATTCGACCAGATAAGCTACACTTTAAAACACCATTTATTAACGTTTCTTAACACTTGTGTAGCACCTGGTGTCCCTACTCCCTGCAGTCCTTTAAGCAACGCGTTTTCTATTCATTCCTTTATTTTCTCTAATAAAATGAGCCCACATCCTCTCTCCTTTGGGCCTACTTCATTCCCCGTGTTTGTTTTCTCCAAACCCACGTGTTCTCTCAAAAGGTTTGGAAAGATTTCCTGTCTGAGGGCTGATTCTTGCTGCGTACAACCTGCTTTTTAACTTTGTATTTTATGAGCATGAGATAATTTGCTTTCTGCTTCAGGGTTATGTTTACCTTATTTTGAGCTATCATGCAAAAATCTCAGCAAACTACACTGACGTCTGTATGATTAGAGGTTTGTATGAAAGTTACCTTTATCATCCCACGTCTCATCCTGACAGAACCTTACCTCCATTTAGTTAAATTCAAATGCAAGCATCAGGGAAAAAAAAGCCCATCAAGGTTTTATTACCATGAGTGTTTTTTTTTTGTGTCCCTTTTAGAGTCCGGAGGGCAGTTACGACCTGAACTCCAACGACCCGGACCCGATGCCTCACCCTGACTTCCACAGTGACAACCACCACGGGACTCGGTGTGCCGGCGAGATCGCAGCCGTTCCCAACAACAGCTTCTGCGCTGTGGGGGTGGCCTACGGTAGCAAGGTGGCAGGTAACGGCACAGCCAGCAGTTTCTGTTAAACCTTATTTGGCAGATTTTATGAGCCAATCCTCCATCTTTTCAACCCTGCTTTCTGTACAGGTATCAGAGTCCTGGACGGGCCTCTGACAGACAGATTAGAGGCCATAGCCTTTAACAAGCACTACCAAATAAATGACATCTACAGCTGCAGGTAACCGTCCCTGACTGAATTCATTTAATTTTGAAATTATTAAATTTGGTCTACAAAGTAACAAAAAAGCTTTTGGGATGCTAACATAGACTGTTCCACATTTTGTAGTTGGGGACCAGATGATGACGGGCACACTGTGGATGGACCTCACCCCCTGGGCAAGGTTAGACTGGTTACAGTTCTGTTTCTGTCCTGGAGGTGGCAGCAGCCTGCTGCACATTTCCGTCAAAGAATATTAGCTGAGAAACGTGGAGGTACACTGGGAAAACAATCTAAAAATAAGTAAAAATTTCTTAAATTAGGCGTATTTAACCTTAATTTGAGCAGGAAAATTAGATAGTTTGCCAATGGAATGAGTATTTTCACTCTTTAAATAAGATAATTAGATAATATGCACTTGAAATTTTATTGACTTGAAGACAATGCATTTGTTTTTTCTTATTTTAAGTGGAAATTGTCTTGTTCCATTGGCGAAATGTCTCTTTTACCTCATTCCAAGAACAAATGCACTTATTTTAAGAAAAAAAATGACATATCTAGATTTAGATTTTTTCCAGTGTAAGGTTTCTTACCTTTAAGAAAGGAAAATGAGGGATGATCACCACTGATTTTTGGTGCCGGAGGGATTGTAATGGGAATAAAAAAATAAAAAAAAAATCTTAAAACACTGCTGCACATATAGAAATACACAAATATTGCACATTTTACATATGTAATGAATTCTGTATTATTTATCAGTGGGACAAACATCTGAACGTGATCCGTTTGAATGGAACGTGCTCAAAAAAACCTATAATATATACTACATTCTAAATACTGTCTGCACTAAATACAGTCGAGCAACCTGTAATCCTATAAAATATAATTCTTATACTGAAGAGTCTAGAAACAATTTACAATCTAAGAAATATCTTTAAATGTCTCAAAAATGCTTCTTTAAAAAGGTCTTTATATAGTAACTCTATCAGGATTTGGTTTTTGAATTTCAATTTATAATGCTCCTTTATTTTCAATTAAATTGTCATATAATTTCAATAACTTCAACAGTCAGTAGAATCGCTAAATCTTAACACTCCATGTTTATCTTAAGGGGTAAGTTGGGTATGAAGAGCTGATGATCTTATGTGTCACTGATGTTCCTTTCCTGAGCCATGCTGTCACTATGTGCCACACAAATATACTCAGCAACATATTTTGACATTTTTCTTGTATCTGTCGCCCTGCTGATGTGTCAGCTGGGGATTTGCCTTTTGTTAAACACTGAAGTTTTGTTAAAGTCTTGCTTTTGTGGATCTGGTGGAGTATCTGGTCTAACCAGAGCCGTAGAGATAAGAAACTTGCATTACTGGAAGGCCAAGGAAGTTAGGATGCTAGTGCGTTTAGCAGTACAGTTTCAGTGCAGGCAGATCTGTGGCAGACATGATACCTTTGATAATTATTTGATAAAATACACAACCATTCCAAAAAGCTTACTGATGTTGTGGTTTTCTATATTATAGTGCTGCTCTTAGCCATGTGATTTTTTTTTAAAATTTTTTATCTAAAGCCTGTTTTGAGTCATTCATTTTACTCATATTTAACATTTAGAGATGCTAATGCGTTGTTTACGTGATCAGACACGATTAAAGCAATCGAAATATTATGTTCTACTAACATAATTGGTTTAAAAATATGTGAATGTAGTCACACAAATACTTCTTTAAATTTGTATCTGTTTGCATTATATTATGTATAACCACATGTAAGAAATTGGCTGTCTGTTTAATACATTTCTTTTTTTATTTGCATTTTTTATTGAAAATATTTTTCCAACAGAATCTGCGCATATATTCTATACATGTATTGAACCGTAGGCAAACTATTTACAGTCTGTAACTCTATAAGAGTACCCAAACCCACACTTTTATCAAACAAAGTCTGATCTCCATGGTGAAATAAAACCTCTCCAATTTTCCCAATAATTTTTGAATTTTCCAGATTCAAATCTGATGAAAAAAAAGTCAGCCTTTCCATAATATAAATATTATGTATTATTTCAACCCAATCTTCCCTTTTAGGAGCTTCTACCTTCAGCCATTTCCTAGTAATGGCTTTTTTGCTTGCTACCAACATAATCCTATAAATATACTTATCAGCTCATTAAATACATTTCAAACATATTCTTTATTATAAACGCTAGGTAGAAGCAGAGAGTGCAGGGTCATATTTAAGGTCTGTTGTCTGTTTGTAGTTTAGCATGGTTTACTAATGTCTGGCAATGCTAGCATGGGCGGCTAACTTCCCTCAAATTATTTAAGCTCTTTGCATCACCATTGCTCTTTGAAACATTGCCCATTGTCGTCAATGGAGTTGTCAGAACTTTCTTATCTGACGTGGAGGTGTGCCGTCTGTCTCTAAGCAACCCTGACAGCAATACATGGTGATGCAGGGGGCCCTGCTTGGGCCAGTCGTGCCACGAATGTTTTGCTAGATCCAGTATTGTTTTACTTTATTATATGTAAAGTTAAAAATACAGAACAAATTCAGTTTAATAAAAAAAATATATATATATATATTGATCGTAAAGGGAAATAAAATGTCGTAACTCAAAGTTTTTCCCAAAAGACTTGTAGATGATGTTTTAGGGTGTAGGTACTAGTGCTAGGTGCTCAGGGCCCTGCCCCTTTTTATGACATCATTGTACGGCAACTTCATTCGGACATACTGTATTGCACTGTTTCTTAAGATTTAGATCTCTTTTGGAGTCTCAACATAGTTTTTCCTATATTTGCTAAATATCTAATTTCTAATTTCCTAAAGTAGCCAAAAGTAAAAAAAACAATCATTGTTGGAAAAAAGTGTGTTTATGTTTACTCTTTTTATTAAAATCTGAGGGAAGGGGAGGACAAATGGAACATCTTAAAAATGACTTTAGTAGATATTTTGGACACAAACAAAACAAGTTATTCTACCTGTCAAAAATGCTGACACAAAGTTAAAAGTAGTGTAGCTTAAAATGGCTAACTGACCAAGCTAAAAGAGGCTAACCTGTTAGCTACGGAGCACAGCTAGCCTCAGAGCTTCCCAGCTCTCCTCCTTTATATCCTGGTCTTGCAGTTACTTTGTTCAGCATAAGCAGATTTTTTCAGCTGTGTTATCAATAAGGCAAAACTTAATCGGCCATTAGATAGCTAACATCACAGATGCTCCCGACTCGACAGACGGATGCTGCGTTTTATTATCGTTGTCTGGGCAAGCACAATGTTTTACGCCATGTTGCAATGCTCAGCCAATCATAGCGCAACTTCACTGGCATGCTCAGTGTTTGAGCAGACCTGACCACCCAAGCAGATCTTGTACCGTCAGGTGGCAACCCAAACAATAAATTACTTTTATGCCAGATATGCATTTTAACTTTCTTATCTTTTCCCTCTAGGCTGCCCTGCAGCACGGGGTGATTGCAGGTCGACGAGGCTTCGGTAGCATCTTTGTGGTTGCCAGCGGCAACGGCGGTCAGTACGACGACAACTGCAACTACGACGGTTACGCCAACTCCATCTACACCATCACAATAGGTAAGGAGCAGAGACCGCTGGGAGTGTGGGGATGAATAGCATTAAGCCTCTCATTCTTCCCGTATTTTGTGTGTTTTCAGGAGCGGTAGATGAGGAAGGCAGGAAGCCGTTCTATGCTGAGGATTGCGCATCATTGCTGGCTGTTACTTTTAGCAGTGGGGGGGCCAAATCAAGGAACATTGTAAGTCTAAGTGCATCAAATACATCAGGTGGAAATTGACTGAACCTGCTGGGTTTATTATTCGTCTTATGCAACCCGGAACCGTCATGGGGCAAAAACTAAAAATAGAGCCGCTAAAAATCTGATTTTAATAACTGCAGACTGAATCCTGCAGCAGATAACAGGAATAAAACATGACAGAGGATTGTATTCTTTAAAATAAAAGAGATTTTTCTGTTCTTTTCTTTGTGAACAGGACAAAAGTGGCCTGTCTAGCTAAAGCACAGTCAGATTATTATACCAGTGAGACCCTAATGCAGTGGTTCCCAAAGATTTTCTTCTGGGCCCCCCTTTGGATTGCAATAAAATTTCCACGCCCCCCCCCAACCAATCGCCCCCCACCCCCCCGATCACCAAAAAAAAAAAAAAAACGATCCAAAAAGAATAACTGGACACACACATCGCTCAACCAGATATAATAAATCTATACACATATTTTTGTTTTCAAACTCCACTGAAGTTTATTTCACACTTCAGGTTGCAACAAAACAAACTAAACCATCTTTACAGTGGAACACTTTTGTGTAACTGTATTTTTTTCATAGTTCTATAATGTAGATTAGAAGAGGATTCTTTGTTGTCTGTGTTATTTTAAACATATTTCTTTTTTTTTTTTTGTAACAATATTTAACTTTTGCTATAATCTATACATTAAAAAGCCTCTCTGCAAAATGGAGTGAAAACATTTAACAGCTCCCAGAGAGTTTTTCTTTTGTACTTTTAATCCTCCCATCTTTTCAGTGGCTTTAGTTAGCCTGCTTTTTGCTGTAGATCTTCTCAAATCTGGGTTTCAATGTCACAACTGTCCATTATGCTCAGTCAAGCAAGCGCTGTTTTTTTTTTTTTTTTTTTCTTCATTCATCCATACCGCTTCCCGCCTTTTTTTTGCAATGGCATTGCGCCCCCTTAGGGGGCGCGCCCCACACTTTGGGAACCACTGCCCTAATGTATCGTTAAACCAAAGCTAAAGTAAATGACTCTGTCCCTGTTAAGAATGTGGGTGAGCGCTAAACCGGTGGGAACGGCGGTGTAAAAAGCCTCCACATCAGGGAACGCAGTGACAGCTGTTTGTTGATGTTTGAGGACGTCACCACAGTAACCTGTTTCTCTTGCAACGATGTCATCGTCTGTGGGAAACCAAGATTAGCCGGGACCTAACCACCGATCCGCCCTCAACCACACAACGCTCACATGCTAAGTACCTCCACAACCCAGCCTACTTTCCTGAATTCATCTTAAATGATTACAGAGCTGCTGTGGATCAACAGATGTGGGATTGTAAGACGCTCTTTAGGAACTGAACTTAAACAATGAAAAACTATAAATTTCTTATTACGGCTGAAAATAAATATTCATGTCTAAATAAAAACGATATATTATCTGTTGCAAAAAAGAGCTAATCTACAAGCTAATCCCAATCGTTGTTGATGGGTTAAAGTCTGTTCTACTGTTTAACTTTGTGGGTTCATGAACTGAAACTGGATTTTGATTTTCCCCAGGACAGAAGATCCACCATCTTATCTTTAGAGATAGATTTAGAGCTTTATCTGAAAACATTTAAAACTGATATTTATACAAGGGATTAAAAAAACACCCATAAATGTGAATCATAGGGAGGGAGGAGACGCTTTCCTTTCTTTTCTACTCTTTATACTTCACACTAAACCAGAGCTAAAGGGATTAAAGCTAATTAGATGTTATTTTGTTTAATTGCTCCAATAGTGAGTTAATTATTTTATTCTTTTATCACCATACTCCATTACCCCCCCATCAACTCTATTAGCTGCACACAAACAGCACTGAACTCTTACCCTGTGCTGTCAGTTCATGTCGTCAGCATAGTGCTATGATGTAGGTGCTACTTTATGAACCAACCGTTATTTTCAGAGCTTTTTATGCTCTCATGGAGTTGTTTGCTCATGTTTTTTTTTCCTAGTATTTTTGGCTTTCACACAGACCACACCTCTCTGATCTGAAACTAATTGACCAGCCGTGTCGTTCTGCAGGTGACATCAGATTGGTCGATACGGAACAGGAAAGGTTGCACGGAGGGCCACACCGGCACGTCTGCAGCAGCCCCTCTGGCAGCAGGAATGGTGGCCCTCATGCTGCAGGTGCGGCCCTGCCTGACCTGGAGGGACGTTCAGCACATCGTTGCCTTCACCGCCACCCAGGTAAAACCCGCTGTGATTGGACAACCTGAGCACAGACCTCTGGGGTCTGTTGCATCTAGAAACTCAACGGGAGTTAAAGATATTTACACACATGGACAAACTTATTGGTACTCCTTGTGTTGGAGCCTATTAAGAATTAGATTAATTTATTTTTTGCAAAATTATTAATGTTAAAGATCTAAGGTTGTGTGAATGGTACAGCTATTGTTTATTTGTTTATGTATTGGTTTGGCTTTGACCCTCCTCCTTGTCAGTCCGCCTCCTGCTGAGATTAACAAGTAGAAGCAGCTGATGAGGTGGATCTGATTGTTTGTTTGAAGGAGTGAGGAGTGCAACAGTTTTTTCACACACATCACTTAACCTTTATATTTGATTTTTTTGTAAGTCAACTCTGAGAATATTTCTGTTATTTTTTATAAGTAAAGAAAACACCCCTTTTTTGAAACAAGAAAATTCTCCACGAGTGCTTTTTGTTTTGTGAGTCGAAAAACCTCCTCCTAAGACAACTCTGGCAATTTTTGATTTTTTTGGGAAACTACTTTGATGCAAGTGTAGCTGTAACATCTTGTTTGATGAAAGAAAAACCCACAAAGATCACAGAAATAACTTGAATCTGACAAAAGTTATAACTGATAAAAACTCTATGAAATGAGCAAATGAAAGTCAGACATTGCTCTTCAACCAACAGAAGGATAAAAAAAAATAAAATAGAAACATGAAATGGCATAACTGCTAGCCGATGATACTGCTGTAATCTGAGAAGGTACAAATTGTCTGCAACGAGGGAAGGTGAATTTGGGAGCGCATTTTCCTTGCTGTCGTTTTATTGGCTCTAATGGTTTCTAGACGATGATCCGCCTCCAATCTGAGAGAGAGAGAACAAAAACGCACGAACACAAGGTATGAAAGCACATTTCTGCCTGGAGAAGAGGGAAAGTTTTTTAAAAAGTTGTTAAAGGACCTGAAAAGTCCCCAGACAGGAAAAAAGTCAGTAGGATGCCAACAATAGACCGTTGTCTCTAGTGTTGCTTCATCACTGAGAGCTCAGTAAGTTTCATGCACTAATAAGCTTCTGGCAAGAGCCGACTTGTAGGTTATTCAAAATAAAGTAACTGAACGTTTTTTTAAGATTCTTGATATTTAAATTAATTTGGTACTATGAATATGATCAGAATAAATGGGCAAATAGATGGTGGGTTATATCATATGTTTTACATCGACATTCTAAAGGTGTGGATGCTTTTATTTGGCTGTACACCACAATCAGTTACATGGAGAGGAAATCCTGAGACTTGCAGCGTCACCTCTGCACCAGGAGGTAGCTAGCGTTAGCTTTTTTGAACTCTTCATATTAGAGATGGAACGGTTTATGAAAACCGTCCGAACCGTTCGGAGTTCGACTGTCTCGGTTTGATTTGCGTGTGTTGCGTTAGGTTCATGCGCTGCTCCTTTTTCTCATAGGCGACGCATGTAAACTCCAGAGCAGAAGGTGGCGGTAATGAGACCAAAGCCAACCACCAGTAGTAAACAAGAAGAAGAAGAAGTGAAGCAGCGTAGGCCGGGTGTAGCAGAAAAAATCAGTTGTTGTGGAGAATTGTGTGGGTATGGCGGTGGGAAAGAACAGGAGTTGGAAGACGCGCCGCCAGCAGCCACTTTATAGGTCTGCTGTATGGGACCACTTTGCATTTAGAGTGACCTACGATGACGGCAGAAAAGACAGTTGTGGATAAAAACAGTGTGCAAGCATTGTGCAACACGTTTTGTTTATGCTAACAGCAACACAACCAACATGTCAGGCTAACAATCAACATATACCGAATCGAACTGAAAACCGTGACCGCGAAACAGTGAACCGAACCGTGTGATTTAGTGGACCGTTTCACCCCTACTTCATACTGGTCTTTGTGGTTGTATTTAGGATGCAAATGGAGATTAGTTGTTTTTCCTCTCGACGTGTTTTACAGAGTACCTTTTTTAAACCTCGTCTCTCCTGGAACTAAAATATCTCCTAATAAAGATGTGCTATTTTTTTTACTTGTTTTTCATTTTATGAACACGATCTTTCGCAAACGCCACTCTCGCTTAACTTAGTTGTTTGTGATCTATCAAGGGGCTGGAATCTAATACAAAGAAATCGATCTAATTAGTGATGCTAGAAGGTGTCATGTGATTATTCAAAGGCTTTGTGTTTCTGTGTGTTTGGCAAAACACTGATGTAAAGAGTAAATACAAACATTTTATCCAACAATTTGTCACAGTTTGCTCATTTTATCGTTATAATACATTTTCGATATGTTGTTTAGCTTTGCTGGGAGTATGACAAGTTTACCTTCTAATTTGATAGACATTGAAACATTTTTGTAAAGGTGTTTTTTCAACTTGCAATTAAAGAATCTGTAAATGGCATTTAATATTCTATCCAAAATTGAATTTGTTCATGCATGGCTCTCTAATACTTCCCTAAATTCTAAGGGAATGATTGGAAAAGATGACTAGAAATGTGCTTCTATTTATGCCAAGAAGTCAACTACCTGAACAATTGGTTTATATTACCTGGCTCTGCAAATATCACAAGGTATCCTAAAGAACTGTTTTATTTCTTCCTTCAAAATAAGAGCCTCAAATATAGACACCTGATGTCGAGTTTAAAAGACTTCCTTTCAAATCTGGGCCTATAATCATATCCCAGATCAGATGAAGCCACATGGTATCAGTAACTAGATAGGTTTGATCATGAAGAAAATTTTGTTGTTTTTAAAAATTTCTGGAATTTTTTTAAAATTTAAATTTCTTGCCCTAGAGTACCTCATTTACACGGCGGCTAGGAGCAAAGCCATGTACAGTAGCAGCCATTCAAAATGGCAGCTGAATGGCAGCCCACTTCCCTCCAACTCCCAGCAAAATCCCCTCCAACTTCTCCTCCAATCCCCTCCAAACGCCACTGGAGTGACCCCCTCTTGCATATTTTTTACTCTCGACTTCACCCTTTTATGTAATTACAGGGTCTGACCAGGAGATGACGCTTCTCTCTAGAACTTAATGTCCACTAATCATGACAGAAAGAATATTTTAGTACAAATATTGATGTTTAAAAGAGGAATTGTAGGGGACCAGCCAAAGGCCCATCAAGGAAAGTGGGGAAATTTTTAATGGCTACTACTGTATGGGAAACAAAAAAGTAAAAATGCACCTTTTATATTTTAGCAATTTGCCCTGACGGGGCCGTCAGTGTAAACATGGGTTTGTTCTGTTCTCTGTTTCACCATAGTGTGACTCCACTGCTGACTGGGGAGTGAATGACGCAGGGTTTCATCACAGCCACCAGCACGGCTTCGGTCTGCTCAATGCATGGAGGCTTGTAAATGCAGCAAAGGTACACAGAATTTGTTTTTCATCGGTTATTTCTTGTTTTTTTTTAATGTTTTTAACATTTATTTGTTAGAAATGTATCCTGAACTGAAGTATTTCTCTGTTTTCTCTCAGGTGTGGGAGTCTGTGCCTTTCCTTGTGTCCTATCAGAGCCCGGTGATAAATGAGGGCGTATCCATTTCGGCTCATCCGGACGTGTTGGTCCGTACCTGGAATGGTACCGTTTTTATTTTCTCTCTCTCTCACCACCTTAGCTCAGTGGACAGTTGCTTGTCGAGTTTACACATTTCACTCCATAACAGAACCATCCCTCCCTCCCTCCCTCCCTGCATGCCTGCTGCTCAGGCTGCTTGTCCATATTAGGTCATGTTCAGTTGTTGGTGAAGTTTTGCTCCTAGGATTTAATTATTTTTTCCCCCTTTTTAATGTTTTACCTTTTTGATTTTCTCCTAAAATCTCCAGCCGTATTTTAAAACCTCCAATCCTCTCTGTATTTTCTCACTTTACAATCTCTGTTATTCTGAACATTCACTCTGTAATCCCTACTCTTTTTTTTTTTTTTTACTTGTAGGGATGACCTCATCCAAATAGAAACATTTCCTTCTTCCTCATTTTGGATCCTGTCCTCCCTTAAGCTTTATCAAGCGTCTTGTGTCGCTTCATTGCAGTTAATCTCACAACCACAGGCATTTAGTTTTTTTCCTTCTAACTATTAGTACATTGAAAAAGTATTCGGCCCCTTGAACTTTTTTGACATTTTGCCACATTTCAGGCTACAAACAAGAATAATAATAAAAATGTAAATTTTTTTTTGAAGAATCAACGAAAAAAGTGATACATTCATGAAGTGTAATGAAATTTATTTATTTAGTTATTTATTTATTTATCTATCTACATATATCTACATCTACCGTATATGTTTGAAGCCTAAAATATAGAAAATGGAGAAAAAGTTAAAATGGGCTGAATACTTTCGTAAGGAACTATAGCTCTGGAAATAGATGTCTCAGAGCTAGATTATAGCCAAACAGTTGCGCCTTCCCATGCAGACCTTTATGACTGTTGCCATAAGGTTACACCTCATACTTGTAAATTAAAATTTTTTGAACATTTTTTGGGAGTAAAATTGTATACAATAGATTCAGAGATGAAAAGTGAGGTGAGAAAGAAAGAGAGGATAAGGATTAAGGGGAGAGGAAAGAGCTTGAAAAAAGAGAAAATAAAACAAAACTTCAAACATATGCAACACAGAAGATATACGGTAGCTCCTACAAGTCTGCTTCCACACCGGTGTGAGACAAGAGGGACAGAAAACATAAGAACAGCAAAACAAAGACGAGAGAAAACCAAAGTAAATAAAGAAGAAAAGCATCAAGAACAGCAGATATCCTTTAGATTTCCACGTGTGTTGCAGGCAAAACCTACTGTGATTATACAACATTATTCAGGGTGGTAAATATCTGTAGCTGCAGCTTAGTATTTAGTATTAGTGTGTATCCATGAACACCTGGAACAAAACTCCTTTGTTATGTATGCATTAGCAGGCTCATGTATAAAGGATTTTTCAAAGCTTCTTCGGAAAGAAAGTATGCTTAATAGCAGGTGTGAGCGGCCCCAGACGAACCCTACAGGGCCCAGGACCGATAGAGAGGCGTCGCCTCACACTGCAAAGAGACATGTGACCGAAACCACTCTGATGAGGGAATTAACGTCCCATCAGAATATCAACCAGGGCAGGATGAGATTTAAAGCTTGAAAGCGTTTTGTCAATGGCGTCCAGAATGTCTGGCTTCCAGTACCGTAATTTTTGTGTTTTGCCCATCACAATGTTGTCAGACCACTTGTCCGTGTAACTTTCCAGGCTCTCCAAAGTTTCCTCATCTAGTTTGAGTAAAAACTAGGAGAAAATTAGGCTTATAGTTTAATTGTTAAGTGTTTCTACACCTGGTTTATATTTACTGATTTGCTTACCCAAGGTTACAATCAGTTGCCATTTTTACCTGAAAAAACTCCGTATGTCAAACAAACTGATTTTTCAGTGGTACAATCTCTCATTTTTTTAACCAACCCGTTACCTAACTTTTACTCAAACATCAAAGTAGCTGCCGGTTAATATTCACTGAGTGCTGCTGTGTGTCTCTCCTTCAACCACCTAGCTTCTTTCTTCGCAGTGAAATGCTACCGTCGAATCACAAGGAACTATGAAGGCAATAAAGTAACATTAGAGCTTGTAAAAGACAACAGTGACAGTGCAGAAAAAATGGTCCTAAAGTAAACACGCTCTAAAAACAGATAGCTGCACCCAACCTCTGTTACCTTTGGCTAAAGTAAATAAACGGAAAGGGGGAAAAAGCAGAAATTATTGGTGCGGACATGTCCACAGGGTTTCTGCAGGGTCATTAAAAATCATTAAAAGTCATTAAATTATTATTTTTTAAATTAAGGCCTTGATTGTTAAAATTCATTAAATGTGTTTATTGTGGCATTTAAAATGCTTTTATATAAAAAAAGTTTCATAAAAACAATTTCGTCAGACATGTTATATCTCGATATATTTGCGCTATAATCGCGGGGAACTGCTTCAGGTTGATCATAAAACCATATGCTCAGAAAAGAAGCTTGAGTCGGAGAAAAGCTAGAGAATGGGGAAAAAAGCAAATTTTTACAAAAGTGGCTGGAAAACGAAGGAATTGAGGGACATGGGGATGCAGCTGCTTAATCCTGATACCTCGCCAGATGGATTTGCTCCGCGCGATATCCATCCTGGAAACCTTCCGGCTAAGTGAATTTTGGGGAAAGGGTTAAAATACTGTAGTTTAGCTGATTGGCTATGTTTGAGGTGATAGGCAGACCAAATAAACCAATCCTCAGATCAACGGCGCATATGGCGCATTCAATACAGAGCGACAACGGTAAAACACAACCACAAGCAAGGCTACTCTGCCGCTGCACGAGTAAAAACGTCTGTTAAGCTCAGGCAGTTTTCCAGAGCAGTGCAAACTGAGTGTTTTGCTCTTCTTTTTATGTGAAGAAATATATACTCTGTAATTCCGGAGTAAAACTTTTGCTCTGATAGCCACGCTAGCGGCTAGTTTCATTCCGCGCTGAAGCCGCCAGCAGCGTTCTAAGACTGAACTGTAAACTGGCCGCTGCGCTCACACACCTCAACCCACCCTCAAAGCACAACATACCTCGATTTGGGCGCTTTGTTTGGTGAACTGCCCCATATTTCTTTTTAGCAGGAGAGTCTCCAGACTGATCTCGCGAAAGAAAACCTTGAAAAGCTAAGCAGAGATCCACCCGCAGATATGGTCTCGCGCCTAAGCTACAGCCTGTCGACGAGGTAAATCTTTGCTTTCGGCAGTGGTGCTGTATAAAGAAATACTGAAATCTCGGAGTCAAGGAATAAAAGTATAAGTACCTCTCAAAAATATGATTTTGGTAAAAGTTTAAGTCAGTATTCAAGTAATAAATGGTAGTGAAAAGTATAAGTAAAAAGTAAGTGCCGTTTTTGAATGACATTTTTTTTTTACATTTTGGTAACTTTTTGAAGGTTAAATTCACTTAAAATAATATAAACAAATCCAAGTGTAGGATAAATTTAGACTGGCTTCGCTTTAAAAAGTGACGATCCTATTGGTGTTGATGAAGACAAGCCCAGGCAAGACCAGAGCTATTTTGTAGTCAGTAGGTGGGGTCAAAACAATTTGCGTTTTCTCTAGCTCTGTTTTTTTAGCTTAGTAACTGAAACCAAACGTTGAAAATGTATCCGAGTAAAAGTAGCATGCAATTACCATTCTGTAAATGTGGTGAAGTAAAAAGTGAAAGTTCTCAAAAAAATGTATACTCTTGGAAAGTATAAAGTACTCCAAAATATACTTAAGTACAGTAGTGAAGCATTTTTACTTGTTTACTGTACAACACTACATTTTGGTGGCATTAAAATTATTTCTTGGGTTTTTTTTCTAGCTATGTTCAGCATTTTGTCTCAGCTGTAGCTGTTTTAAAGCACTATACAAATAAAGATGATAATGATGCTACCAGTCTAATGCCATCTAACTCACGCACCGCTTTTGTGCGATCTGTCAGCCACTCATTCGGTCCACAGATGGTTTTGTGTACATTTGATCTCACGCGACAATGTTTACATGAACAGCAAAGCTGCCAGTTTTCAAAGTGCAGATTTGCTAAGAATGTCAAGAATGATTTTCCGTCATATTCTAGAAACCCACAGTCAGTCTGTTTTGGTCACATTCCTCGATGAGCTCTTTGTAACGGACTAAGTTTACATCTGCTTGGTGTTTGTTGGTTTTCATGCAGCTGCACATTAAACTGATCAAACTTTGTGCTGAAAATGTGAAAAAAAAAATCTTTCCATGAGGCATTTTATAGAAAGGTTTGATGCTTCATATTTGCAGTGATGGAATCAGAGAGCAGGACATTATATTACGTATGATATGAATAACAAGTATTTAAGTTAGAAACAAATAGAATTGCCTTTCTTCTAAACGATAAACAAATGAGAACATATGTTGGGTTTTAATCCAGAGAAATGTGAGTTTAAAAGATTAAAAGGAAATGATCAACACAGAGACAGGGTTTTGTGACATCAGCCTTCTGCAGAATGGAGAGCAGCAGCTGGCTTGGAAAACCAGCAGCTACTCACACAGATCCCTTCATAGCAAAGCCTTTTATTAACAGTTTACAACATCAAACAGGCGGGCCTGGGAGGATGCAGGTAACAAGACCAACTGGCTGGATGGAAGTCACACAAACGTGTAATTCTGCCTCATGACCTACAGGAGGTCATAAAAGTTTATGACCCTTCTGGTTGAAACACAGGATAGTTATCACTCTAACAACATAAAATCCAGACAAATCAGTTTGTGATAAACTTGATATTTGTGACCGTTATTAAAAAGGTTATACATATTTTTACAAAATGCCTTTAGCTGACAGTGTGACCTAATTAGAGCAGTAATTATATCAAAATAATAATAATAAAAAACTATATATATATATATATAAACATTTTGCATTTAATATAAAAAAAAAACATTTTCGACTGTTAATATGATCTATCCAGAGCTCCTCAAGTGGAAACATTTTAGTTTCACCTGGTTTGATTTCGTAAAAGTTTTTCTTTAAGGAACCTTTGGCTGTTTATTAATCCATTAATCAAGACAAATAATCGTTAGTTACAGCCCTACTTTAGATCATCTCCAGGGCCTCCGTGGAGTGCCAGAAGTAAACCCTTTTCTGCCTGACTGTCTTTGAATGTAAACACGGGAGGCTTACTGAACTCTGCTCAGGATTTAGCTGGAACTGTGTTGTTTTTTTTGTTTGGATGAGACACCAAATAAGGTGGATTTGAGGTTAAACAAACGATAAGAATAAGCAAAATCTCTTTATTCATACTGTGAACGGTGCAGGATCAGGTCTTATCTTTATTAGTGCAATATTAAGAACTGTTTGAATTACCAGGCAGTTTAAGGTAAGGCTTTGTGCCCTGGTTTATTTTATTGTCTTAAACTGTTTTTGAAAAGACTCCAGTTTGGTTTTCACATGGAGGCAGACTAACTAATGAGGGGGAATCCTTAACCCCTTAGCTTTAGTTTCTCTCCCTCCTCTCCCCCTCCTTCAGTCTCACTGCTTCCCTCCCTGCCCTAAGGATATGTGTCCCTGCATGGTCAGGCACACTGCCCCTCATTAGTCATCAGACAGAAGGAAATGATGGGACATTACCAGGCGCTCACTCTGAGAGGATCAGCTGTGGTTAGAGGACCTGCTGAAACCAGCTTTAAAAGAAAGATGGCAAAGAGGACAAATCCAGAGGGCAATGGAAGACTAAGACTGACTCTTTAGTTTCCATTAGGGGTAATAGATGTGTTTGAATTACATTAGTTAATGCTGTAAATATATTTCCTGTCTTTTGGTTTTATTATAGCCAATGCTCAACGCTGGTTTCCTCTTCATCGTGGGCTGAAGCCGCCTGGTTCTTCTTTAGACTGAACTGTCAGGCTTCTCGTTGCTTCACACCTCAACCCTACCTCAAAGCCAACGCTGATTGGACGCTCGTTTGGTGAACGGCTCCAAATGTTCTTTAACGAAAGTAGCCAGACTGATCTGGCGAGTGAAACCTTGAAAAAAGATCAGGATGGTCTCACGAGGCAACTGATGTTATTGGTCCTATGCAAAAAAATGCATGCTCGTTTTTTATGCTTGACGTGAAAATCAGGGTGTATTTCGTTTAAAGAGAAAAAAAGCATTTCTTGCTAAATTTATAAAAATTTTATAAGCACTACACACACTAGACACTGTTTATCAATGACAGAAGCTTAACCTGCTCTGATGAATGAGGAATTTGGACTTTTTTCCACTTTGAAAAGGTTTGAATTTAAATTTACCAGCCACTAAGACAGTAGGTAAATACATGCCTATTTAAGCAAATAAAGTCAAAATATGTCTGTTTTATGTGGATTTATACTTTTTTTATTATTATTATTTTGAAGATATAGAATTGTGCAGAGGTAAACCCCACTCTTATCTTTAAATGTTCTCTTTGTATCATGAAACAAAGCAAAAATAATACATCCAAGAGATGTATATATATAAAATAAATGCAATATAAGCATTGCAACTAAAGGAGGAATTGACACTGAGTATTTAAAATATTAACTTCACTATACAAGTTGTACATCTAGGCTGTACTTGTGTATCCCATTTTATTTATTTTAAATTTAGTAATTAATTAATCAGTCGTTAACTGGAGTATAAAGACTCTAAAACATGTCTTTAGCTCACAGAGCGACCCACTTAGAGCAGGAAATATACCACAATTGTATTTTGTATTTTAGATAAAACATGTTTTCGTCTGTCAATATTCTCCATCCAGAACACCTCTACTGCTGCAACAATGCTGTAAATTATAAACTTGTTCTTCACATGTAATTGTTGGTAGGGACAAGTAGGTCGGTCCAAAATGTTGGTAGTGACCTGTCCCTATGGTCCCTATGCAAACCTACGCTGATACCCCCATGCTGTAAAGAGTCCTGAACTTCTGGTCTGTTTACTGCGTGGGAGCGTAGCTGACGGATTCAGTCTGATAAATGAACGGCCCCTCCCAATTAAAGAAAGGGAGACGAATGAAAGAAATAATAGCAGGTTAAATGAGCAAACAGGCTACAATGAAAGGAGAGACATAAAGAGAGAGATGGGTGGAGTGGATTTGGTTTATGCAAGAGTCAGCAAGTGTAATAAGGGTTAAGAAACAGCATAAGTCAGATTAGTAGACACTCCAAATATGATTATTTATTACTATGAATACGGAGTATTTCTTTTGATATTCGGAGTAAGCCTTTGACAGTTCAAATGTATCTGAGTCTCCGGAGGCGCGCTGCCCGCCGACAGGCTCAATAATGAAATGCGGCTCAGCAACGGAACCATAAAGTCCGACAGTCCAGTCATTACCTTCCATACCGCCCAGTGAGTCCCGAGTACTGGCGTTAGGGTACGCCCATAATGCTATCAAACTTAAAGTCATTAAGAATGGAAGTTTAGAGATAACAGAGTGTATAGATTTTGTGTGCCGCTGCTTCATTTAGCCCACGGAAACCCAGCGCAGACCAAACCAGATGAAAGTGCGCATTCAGCGCCTGCTCTGGCCGATAATGTGCAAAGCGTATAGAAGAAGAAATGTGCCGCTTACCTGTGCAAAGAAAGAAACAACGAAAGAAAATGTCTGAGGGACTTCAGTGTTGAGTGAAGAGCATGAGTTCTTTGCCGCAGCTGAATGCTACTATCTTCATCTGGTTTGGTCTGTCATGTTTCCGTGAAGGCCGTGGGAAGTCCTCAAGAGGCGCTT
>JAGKQL010000025.1:4083205-4093834 GCA_018398635.1 Cyprinodon brontotheroides | reverse complement strand
CAGCTTAGGAAATCCTATACACTACTGTTTATGCTCTAAAACATTCTAAATGACTTCATTTCTAAAGTAAATTATGGACGCTTACCCACCTCAGACACTTGGAATACATTGGACGGCAGTATGGAGGAATATTGACGCTTCTTTTGTGGACTTATATGGACCCTTTCTGCCTCGGGCCATAGACCTCCATTATTTGAATGTCAGCAGACAGCAAGCAGCCTCCCAGACTCTTGGTGGTGATGTATTTGAGATATCAAAAAGTACTCCAGAGTGTTGTTCTTCAGCATGGGGGTGAGTAGAAAATGAAGGCTAATCATGTTTTGGGTGTACTATTCCTCTTTAAGGCCAGTGTTCGACACAGGTTGATGCAGAGGGAAAGGATGACAGTAAGGAGGGGAAAGAAGACGCATGAAGAGGCGAAGGAGGGCATAGAGCAGGAGAAGAAGAATCAGAAAGTGGCACAAGAACCACCACCAAAAAAAGATTAAAATAAAAAAGGTTTTGCTGCAGCCAGACCAAAATGAAGGTAATCTCTGAAGATCCAAGTGATTTAACCAAGCCTCTGAAGATGGCCTTTTAGGTTCCATCTTTGATTTATGTTTCTTAATTTGGACAATAAGCTGAATTTTTGATAAACTTGTATACACTGAGAGTAGTTTCCTTTCTTTCTTTAAAAAACATAAATGGTTTTAATTGTTGGAAAACTTAGTTTTGTGCTGCAAAGAAAGCATTTATCTAAAAATTTTTGCAGCCCTGGAGCTGAGTTTCATAGCCTCGTGAGACCATCCTGATCTTTGCGTAGCTTTCAAGGTTTCACTCGCAGATCAGTCTGGAGACTCTCCGCTAAAGAAAATTTGGAGCCGCTTCACCAAACTTAACGTCCAATCAGCGCTGGCTTTGAGGCGGGTTGAGGTGTGACGCAACGGTAGCCACAGTTCAGTCTAAAGAACATGGTGGCTTCAGCCGATGAAACTAGCGTTAGCGTGGCTATCGAGCAAGTTTTATTAGTATTTCTTCACTGAAAGAAGAGCAAAACACTGCTCTGGAGGCTTTTCTCAGAGGAAAATATATTTTTGCTCTTCACCCGACTGGTTTCGCAAGAGTTTGATCTATCAATTGGCTTGTGGTTGTGTTTTCATCGCCGGCTCTGTTAGTACCGCCATATGCTTCGCTGATCTGATTGGTTTATTTGGCCCGCCTCCATCACCAACATAGGCCAATCAGCTAACCAGTATTTTCGCCCCTTCCCAAAAAATTACTTCAACGGAAGGTGTCCAGATGGATATGTTGAGCCAGGTTATGAGTTTCTCACCCAGGCACTGTTATCTGAAGGACCAAAAAAGAAATAAACTTTTCCCTAAACACCTTAATAATTTAAAACTTGTTGACTTGAACTTGCACAACCAAAAGAGATGTCTAAAAACAGGATAGAAGCATCAGATTGGAGGGAATCGATTCTAAGAACAAGTCCATGCAGTGAGATAATTTCACTTAACAAGATTTCTTGTGTTAAGATTATATCATAAAGCTGGACAAGAAATTAACTCTTTATTTTTTAGGTCATAATAAACACAAATCTTGGCATTATCCAGACTAATCTTGGCACTCTCTTCCCTCCTTAGTTTCTGCTGCTGACCTGAAACCATCTGGGATGCAAACACTGGAGCATGTGGCCGTCACCGTGACGATAACCCACCCCTGCCGTGGTAACGTGGAGATCGTGCTGTTGTGTCCCAGTGGTATGAAATCCATCATCGGGGCACGCAGGTCCATCGACAGGTGTGGTACACGTCTTTCTTTGTGTCGCAGAGGAGACTAATGTTTGAATCGATGTAAAGAAGTGATGGTTCTGTTTCCACGCAGAGATCCGTCAGGCTACCAGGACTGGACTTTCTCCACTGTTCGCTGCTGGGGGGAGAGAGCTGAGGGCCAGTACACCCTGAGGATTTCTGACCTAAGTAAGAAACATACACCTTTGCTTTTTTAGGTATAGAGCTGCTTTATGTTTTATATGGCTGCTTGTGAACTCTGCCTACCCGTTTCTGCAGAGGAGATGCCATCGGATCAGTGTTCCACGGCGGGAGTCTTGAAGCAGTGGAAGCTCACACTCTACGGTTCATCCATGACTTACAGTGAAGTAAAGGAAAGACAAAAGTAAGTCATTATTGACTTTATGGTTAAAATGTCCCCATCATTTAAGATCAGTTGAACTTACTGAGAGGTTTCTGTTTCCTGGTCTGCAGGCTGGTGGAGGAGGCCATGAGTGGCAAACATCTGGACAGCAGCTTCTCTCTGCCCTGTCCTCCAGGCTTAGACATCCCACCTGAGATAATCAAGCCGTTTACTTCCAACAACCTGAAGGTAGATGCAGCTTCCAGGCTCATTCAGCTCTTCATCTCCTCCATCTCTGTGTTTTTAGTAAAGATGGCTCCTAAAGCTACTGCTTCACACCGACGAGCAGGAGCAGCAAAATCGCGATCTGCTGCTTCTGGCTTGCTGCTTGTACTAGTTAGTTCTGACGCTGAAGCATAAACAAGCTTTTGCTGCTCTGGCTGCGCTGCAAAAGTGTGTCTGACGCGCTGGGCGGAGCTTCATCCTTTCTTTGCCCTGCAGCCATATTTGCTGTGATCAGTGGGAATAAAGTAGTTTCTGGCGTACCGGCCAGTAGGAATCCTTCATCAGCAGCCTTCCTGGCCGGGTCGCCAAGGTGCGTGGCTTGTAGGTGTTTTAATCTAAATAATCCAAACTGGCAGCAGAATAATAAAAGCAAACATATTCTGTTGGCAGGTTTCTGCATTTTAGTTAATTTAGGCGCCAATAAACTGTTTGTGAGGAGTGATCACAGCCTCTGTGTCATCAGCGATCTGTCTGTCTCCATGCCAGCTCCCAGATCAGCTTCTCTGATTGGTTTGATGTGGAGCGCATTCGAGCAGCAAAAGTTAAATTTTACCATCTTGGGAAAGCAGCAGCAGACGCGTGCACCTGCGTTTCGCTCAAAGCGGCGGCTAACGGGACGCTTTTGCTTTGCTGCCTCTATATGCGCATCAACCGCTGACTTTGCATGTAAACCGCTTCGCTTCGTTGGCTCGCCTTGCCGTCGGCCGTGAACGTGAGCATAAGAGTTCTCAACATAGAATCTCTTAAAAAAACAATCCTTTTTTTGTTTTACTTCACAAAAAAACATTTCACTTTTCCTTCCTGTGACAGATTAAATATCAAGTCGTTGCCTTTGTTGTTGCACACTGAATGTCTAAGAAGGGGTCTGAAATAATAAGAGGTTAAATATTTTTTTATTTTTTCCCCTGAAGTGAAATAAGCTCAGGTTGTTGTTGGGACAGGATCGCACATCTGTAAATGATTATCTCTGTTTTTCCATCCTTCAGGGAGGAGGAATTAACATACTCCGTGATGTTTGAAATAAAGTCAATTTCAGTCAAGTTGGATAAAATATGTTCCAGATGACAAGTTTGACAGTAATATAAAACAAGGTTTATTTGTTGAGTGTAAAAAGGTTTTCTTGATACTTTAGCTCCAGATGCAGCACTTTAAGGCTTCAAACACGTTTATATAAAAAGGTTTTCCATCTATAATCTGAATCCTTACTATAAAAACCGTTTTAATTATTTGGGAGGGCAAAAAATACGTTTTATATTGCCACTTTTGTTTTATTTTTGGGATTAAGCTTTCCCCCTCTTATGTAACTCCTCCTCTTTTCTCTTCTCATCCAGTTCCTGCTTTTGCTGGGATGCTTCGCGCTCTTCTGGTCCCTCTACTACATCTTGGACGTCACGCTCGGTCAAACGAACCTCAGGGGCCTCCTGTGTCTGCCGAGGAAACGGAGCCGTCAAAGAACCGGCCACGTTGGCAAAGTGAGGGGAACGGAGGAGGTGTACCAGGAGGTGTATCAGGAGGACCAGGACTCCGGGGTGGAGGCTGTGAGTGACGTGGAGGTGAAGGTTCCCATCACCAGGGAACATCTGGAGACGTAGCGGCCGGACTAAATGTTCAACCTCTCTCTGTGCCCATGGGGTTTTCTCAGGCTTCTTCCTCTGCTCTGATTGCACTCAGCTCTAGCAGCAGTGATGGTTTTCAAAGACCGAACTGCAAATAAACCACTTTGCTGCAGCTATACCCCCCCAAAAAAAACAGAAATTGGCCTTGTGTGTGTTTGAGCTGCAGTTGTAAGTCTGTTTTTGTGCACTTCTTCTCAACCAGGAAAAAAATGGATATCATTTCTGTCATAGTTCGCTTTAAAACTGGGTTTTAAAAAACTGCTTAGGGTCTAACCTCCCAGTTTAACAGCAGAGCCACATATAAGGCTGTGATATTTTTACCCAAAGAGAAATAATGTTTTAGATTCAGGTGAAAAAATACCTGTGGGGTGAAAAGGAAACCTATTATGTGCAATATATAATGGAAGGTGTGTGTGTGTGTGTGTGTGTGTGAGAGATGGGAGTGTTTGTACTTGTGACACCCAGGGTCTTCCTTTTTAAAAGTGTTCATATAATGTGACTTTCAAAGGGGTACTCTTGTAATTTTTGATATCTGATCTGTAATTTCATGCTTTAGATTTGTACATCTGGTTTTTTTATATCAGGGGTTTATTAAAGAACATCTGATTAAAACTTTTGAAATAGGATTTTTTTTTTTTAAGCTTGGGGTTTGTTGGTATATTTTTTCTTTTTTTATAAATTGTAATATATCAAAATATTTGTGCCTGCAGAAGAGATTTGCTGTGTACAGACTGCATCATGGGATTTAAAAAAAAAGAATGTATTCGAAGCTGCAGGTGCTTTTATATGCCGAGGAACAATTTTTCCAAAGGGTAACTGTTTTGGTGAGCAAGTCGCAGATTGTTGAATAAAATGAATTAAGTACTTATTGGAACTGATAAGCCTTTTTTTACTTTGTATTTTTTTATTCAATTTAATAAAGCAATATAATAAATGACAAAAGATTTCATGACTTTTTTTTTGTGTTAAATGTTTAAATTTCTAGAAATTAGTAGCTTTTTTACACTTTAGACATTAACATAATGTTAGATTTTTTTTCCCTCAGCTACCATTTCCGGTCTTAATGTACGGAAGAGGATTAGGGCCACTGAAAAAAAAAGTTAACTGATTTTTTTAATTTTCTTTCAGTTTAACATGGGAAAAAGTCAAAATTCCGACTTTAATCTCCAAATTCTGACTTTAAACTCCAGAATTCTGACTTTTTTATTGTGGAATTCGGTCAGGTACTGAAGAGATTAAAGTCAGGAATTCTGAGAAGACAGTGGAGAGGAAAAAAGTCCAGAATTCTGAGAAAAAGTCAGAATTACGAGAAAAAAGTCAGAATTTTTGAAAAAAAAGTCAGAGGTCTGAGATTAAAAGGAAGTCAGAATTCTGACTTTTTACTAAACTGACATAAAATGTAAAATCAGTTAACTTTTCCAGTGGCCCCTAAATCACTCTTTTTATGTTTAACTATCTTGGAAAGATGCATGTATGCTTACACCTGTAGAAAGTTAAACCATTTTTAGGCTGTAGAGAAACTGCAGAGGTTTTTTTTTTTTATTCCTTTCTGGTCTAATTTATTTCTCTAGGTTGGATACTTTAATCTTTGCCATGGCAGAAGTTAACATAGATCCATTTTTTTCTTCTATTTCTGCATAAAGTGTGAATAGACTGAAAACTACTTACCAAAAACAGCAGTTTTAGCTTAATTTGGAATGTGGATGACTGGAAAGTTGGAATTCCTGCCTTTTTTTTCTGGTCAGTGAATGCACCGTTACATAGAACTAGATTGCCCAAAAACACTTCCCTATGTGGATGTTGGTGGTTCTGGAGCAAGAGTTAAACTTCCACTAAAGACTCATTCCTCACTAAGCAGCCGTCGGCCGTTTCTAAGGAACCACAACCTCGCAGCTAAAACTTGTTCGGCCATTTGATTGCATCACTATAAATATGTCTTCCACTCTTTTTTATTTCTTTTCGCCTTTTAGTTTTTGTTGAGGATCACAATTAGGGCTGAAACAATTAATTGATTATTGAAATAACTAATTTTGTAATTTTAATCATAAACTATAGAGACTGAAATATGTCTTCAGCTGACAGAGAACCCCATTAAGAGCAGAAACTGTACCAAGATTGTAAAAAAAAATATATATATATATACTTTTTTTTTTATATATATATATATATGCTCTATCCAGAACTCAAGTGGAAAACTTTTAGTTTCACCTGGTTTCATTCTGTAAAAAATCTCTAGGGAACGTTTTCCTATATGATTATTAATAGAAAAAAATTATCAGCTGATAAATTGGGCAAAAATAATCATTAGCTGCAACCCTAATCCCAATACAGAGAGAGAATCTGATATGCAAATCCTATTTATCTGTCAGCAGACGCGCAATTATCGCCTGCTGTATTCATTGATGCTGTATTAACCTGTTTTATTAACCTGTTTTTCTTTTTTTTCACACCTGAGTTTATAAATCCAATTGTCCCAAACCAAAGACTCGAATGAACATTTCTTAACCATTTTAAATCATTTCAATTGCACCAAAAAAAACCCCCAAAAAAAACAGTTTAAATGGTGTCCATTAATTCTTTGTAGGAGAGCTCAAAGGTTAAATTGGAATCAGCCAGAATCACAAATGTATGTCAATCATTATTTATTAAGACAATGTACAAAACTTTTGATACTGACACAGCAGGTGTAGCAAAGTAAGAAGGGACTTTTTACTTAACTATTCAGTAGCAGTAAAGTTTAAGACCAACTGCAAACTCTTTGCTTGTGTTTGGCAATTTAGGACAAAATCTCTTGAAAATATTCTCTGAATAAACTGATGCTTTATCTTAGTGTCTGGAATCTGATGGACCTTGGGCTTATAACAAAATTTAAACAAGTCAAAAATAACCAATTCTCAAAGAATGCATTAGATTTTTTTTTTTTTTTTTTTTTGGTTGTTGCTGCACATTAAGACATTTGGTTGTTTTGCATAAACTGCAGCTGGTAGGAAAAAAAAGCAATGCTGCAGTGGTCAACAGAGTAAACATAAAGAAACCTCAATGCAGGGCGTTAGAATAAAGAGGATTATAGGTTGGAAGAAGCACCTAAAATCTAAATTGGTAAAATTAAGAAGAAAAGGACCAGTTAGTTATCCAAAGGCTCCTGGAGGATGTCTGGGGCATCTGAGGCTTCAGGGGAAAATGGGCTAAAGAGGTTTCTCATATCTGTAAATCAGAGATTTTAAAGGATCTGTCGGGGTCGGCCGTAGCTCATGCCCTCCTGACTGGCTCCCTTATTGGACCCCATCTGCAGCCCGATCACGTTTTTCCCGGCCTTTAGCTGATCTTCGCTGAATTCTCGCTTGTTTTCTTGTGCTTTCCTGCAACACAACACCCAAAAACGTCATACAGTTGAAATGGTCAGTGCTATCCTTTCTTTGTACTGTTTATTTTTAATCTAGGATGGCCTGGTTGGTTTTACTCCACTCACTTGAAGAACCAGTTAGGATCTCCATTGTATGTGCCTTCCTCCTTGGTGACGGCCAGGCTGCCTAAGGCTGACAGGGTCCGCTGCACTGCTGCCAAGTCCTTACCTGTACAAACACATAACATGGAGGTTAAAGTACCAATAATTGACTGAAAACTGGTCTGTTAGCACAACGGGAAACCCGCTCTGACCTTCCCAGAGGTCCACAGTCTGAAACATGTCAGTTTTGGTGACACCGTACTTCTCCGCGGCGTTGAGGAACTGAGAGATCTGCTCCATTTGCTTAAAAGCCATCGGCGAGCTCTGGATCTTCTTTATCGGTTTGTTTCCAGGAAACAAACTGTTAATAAGTTCACTCAAGACCTGGCAGGGTGGCAGCAAACAGGTTTAAATGAAGGAGTGCTCTGCTAATGGAGGTTTATCAAACAGGATCTGGACACTCACGCATCCATCCTTTAGCCAGGCCTGGAAGCCGAGTTTCCCGGCCTCCGGCCTCCCGACGCCAGAGCCGCACTGACGGTTGATCCACTCCACCAGGATCTGCTCCAGCTCAGGGTCATACTTGCTGTCGATCTTATCCTGAACCTGCCGGCTCATGCCGTAGGATGGACCTTTGTTAGCCATGCCGACACCCTGGGAAATGAAAGAGATGGAGAGGATGATGCATGAACATTAGCAGAACCACTACTGATCATGGCTTCATAAACACCATACTGTGACTTTCAACATGGCAATGCCTTTAGTCCAAAGTGGAGGTTTGTGGACGATGCAAGCAATGTAGCATTTGAATATTCTACATTAATTTACTATAGACTCGCCGGCG
The DNA here is from genome assembly GCA_018398635.1 of Cyprinodon brontotheroides. NCBI lineage: Eukaryota > Metazoa > Chordata > Actinopteri > Cyprinodontiformes > Cyprinodontidae > Cyprinodon > Cyprinodon brontotheroides. The sequence continues at coordinate 4,085,532 of JAGKQL010000025.1, read as the reverse complement.
CTAATATCAGTTTGCTTGAAAAGCCTCCATAAATTCAAACATCCAAAGCTGGAATTAAATCATTTTTTAAGTCAAGCAGGTCTGAAGTCTCAAGCTAAGTCCCCAAGTGGAGTCCAAAATCAATAAATTCAAATCTGAAGTAATTTGACCAAATGCATTGAATAAATACAGAAAAATATTTTGAAAAGGTTTTTAATGCATCTTCCACAACAGATCAAGAAGGATGCATGATTTTAAATAATAAATAGTAAACATAGTAATGATTTGTACAATAGTAGCCATTCAAAATTTCTCAACTTCCCTTGATTGGCCCTTGGCTGGTCCTCTACAATTCCTTCTTAAATATAAATATTTCTACTAAAATATTTTTTTCTGTCATGATTTGTGGACATTAAGATCTAAAGAGAAGCGTCATCTCCTGGTTAGACCCTGTAATTCAGGGAAAAGGTAGAGTCAGAGTAAAAAAAATATGCAAGAGAGGGGTCACCCCAGTGGCTGGAAGCTGGAGGGGATTTCGCTGGGAGTTGCAGGGAAGTGGGCTGCCATCCGGCTGGCGTTTGACTGGAAAGAGTCATTTTGAATGGCTGCTACTGTACATGTTTTTGCCATTTCTGCAGCACCTGGTTCATCCATCTGTTGGTGAAACAACTTTTTAGGGAGCGCCCATTTTCTGTGAGGCTACCGTTAATGCTTTATGTATCAACATTTTCCATTTGTTAAAGAAGCATGTCATAGTTTGATAGGAATGTATGCACAGATGACAGCTTTAATAACTGGATGATTAATATTATTTGGGGAGAGTTGGTTGTTGGCCTAAATCTCAGATATTTCAGCCTGGAAGTTGCTTCTGGGTTGAAATTTATTTTCTAGCTTAGAGCTAAAAAAGTTAAATAAGTTCAAACCATGATTTCAAATTTCTGTGGTTTGCATTTTTGGCTAAATATGGTTATTGTTTGTTACAAAAAAGATTAATGCAGATTATGCATCATTTGGTTGGTTGGTGGCTTGGTATAAATTTATGGCAGTCGTCTTATAGTCGAATTCCTGGTGTTTTGGGATTGTTTGATCCATTTAGTTTGTGACTTCAGTTATACTTGATTCAACACTTCTGTTACTTACCTTGGACCAACTTTTCACACTATATATATATATATATATATATATATATATATATATATATATATATATGTATTCTTAAGAAAATACACCAGCACAAACACACACATACACCCCACATGCAGATCAAAAGCGTGTAGATAAGTGTAAAAGCTCAGCACCGTCTGAACATTTTTATTCATCAGCGTCTCGTCTCCCATTGCACCCCACTCTGCCTAATCAGAATCTCCTGGCTGTTCAGGGTGAAATGGTTTACAGTGGGAGCGCTACAGAATACCAGCCATCAAATTTATGCTTTTTTTGCCATTTAAATCCACTCTGTTAGCAAATGCAAACTGTCATAAATAATAGTTAAAAATTATAGCCTTTTGGGGCAACCAGCCAAGTGCAAAAGGCATATCAAAGCGCTGCTAGCACCATCCAACCTTTGTTGCCATCTTGATGTCAGGTCACGTTGACTTCCTGTACCTGGGGAGGTTAAGGAGTTAGGATGTTAAAGGTTTATGTTAGGAAATGACAGGAGAAGAGCCTCCTTGTTGTGATAGGATAGAAATATTTTATTTCTTTTTTTTCAAGCTTTCTGCTAACTGCAGCTTTAAATAAAAAAAAAAATAGGTTGGGATAATATGGGCTTAATTTTTAGAAAGCAACCTGAGTTCAATTGCATAGCTGATGTGCAGGAAAAGATTATGACCAGTGAGAGCAGAGATACCAATGTTCACATTTCTAGAGCGAGATCCAACTTATTTTTTATTTTATTTTTATCAATGGTGAGAAATTATTCTTAAAGCTATCAAAATGTCTGCACCAAAAGAGAAACATTTCTTCTTTGTGTTTGTGTAAATTCAGTGGTAATCTATGAGGTCCTAAGATGTTGATCTTTTCCTGTTGGTCTCACACAGTTTGTCTGGATGCTTTGGATGATACGGCTGTAGAACTTTGTGTGAAGTTTTACAGCCCAGTAGCCCAGAACGCTTTTTCCACATGGCTAATAAAAAGATGCTAATTAGCAATAGTATTGAATGACTGATTGATGGACTGACTTTATTGATCTCAAAGTGAAGAAATGTACTTGTTACAATGGCTCAAATAGTCAAAAAGAAGAAGAAGAAGGTGCTAAAGAAAGAAAAGTTGCTTATATATATATATATATATATATATATATATATACTTATTGTCATTTTGTACACACAGGGTGTATACAAAATATA
>JAGKQL010000025.1:4027793-4078702 GCA_018398635.1 Cyprinodon brontotheroides | reverse complement strand
CTTCTTGCCTCTGTTCACACCTGCTCCCAATCTGCTAATTAGCCTGGTCTTGTTTCTCTCTCCCATATATCCTCCTTCACTCTTGTCGTCATTACTTGTTGTTGTGAGTATTCCTGGTTTACAGCATTTTTTGGGGGGATTTTTATGAAGTTATGTTTTTCGATTTTTGCTTCTGTTGAACTTTTTGGATTCTAAATCTTCAAGTAACCTCCTTCATTTTCAGTCTGCATTTGGGTCCTGTCAAACCCCAGCCTCCACTTGACATTCCTCTAGATTAAACATTTTTTTTTTCAGTGTTGGCTCTGGATTTGTTTGGTTTTTTGCATGAAGTTTGCGGGTTCTCTCTGGATACTGCAGCTACCACCCAAAAAAAGGAGAGTTATTGCTGATATAAAGCCAGAGAGTCATTTTGCATGTTTACGTTTAAAACAAGGCAAGTTTATCTAAGCAGCACATCTCACTAGCAGGACAAGTCAAAGTGCTATATATGAGAAAATGGAAACCTATGAGGAAAACAAAGAAAAATACATTACACTTTGTTGTTAAATGATTAATAAACACGAGTATTTAAGGAGAGTAAAAAAATTGTGATTTAAACAATGAAATTATTAAAGAAAATGATAGTTTCATAGGGATGCACCGTGGCCCAGCTCGTAGCACTGTTTTAGACTTAGATTTATTTTGTCATTTTGTATACAAAAATGTAAACAAAAAGAAATTTCATTTAAAACAACTATAGACAATTTCATTTTTTAAAGTGCAGCCTTGAAAAACATGAATAAATACATAAAAAAATATAAATATATATTCCTGCACTGCAAAGATGATCTAGAAATAAATCAAAATGTCTTAAATTAAGTATATTTACCTTTAACTTGAGTAGGTAAATAAGATGATTTGCCAATGGAATGAGGATTTTTACTATTAAAATAAGGTAATTAGATAATATACACTTGAAATAAGACAATTAAATATTTTTTCCCCTAATTTTTTAATGTAAATTGCCTGTTCCATTGGCAAACTGTCTCAGTTACCTCCTGAATTCAAGAAAAAAGAACACTTATTTTAAGAAAAAATTACTTATTGTCATGGTTTTGGTTCTGTTCAACTGCAAAAAAACTATCTAGAAATAAGTAAAAAATTTCCTAAATTAAGTGTATTCACTCTTAATTTGGTAGGTAAATGAGATATGTTTTTACTCTTTAAATGATAGTTTACTCTTAAAACAAGATAAATAGATAACATGCACTTGAAATAAGACAACTACAATTGTGTTTTCTTATTTATATTTGGATAAAATTGTCTAAGTTCCATTGAAAGCAGAAATGCCTATTATTGTACATCCTTAATTCAAAAAGAAAAAATGACTTATCTAGATTGAGATTTTTTGCAGTCTTATTTCCATTTTGGTGTTCTAGTTACTTTTGATTGTTTTTGAGTTCTTAGATATTTCTTGTTTGCCCTCCTGTGTCTCTGAGCTCCCTTCTTGCCTCTGTTCACACCTGCTCCCAATCTGCTAATTAGCCTGGTCTTTGTTTCTCTCTCCCATGTACCCTCCTTCTGTTTAGTCACTCCTTGCTGGTTTGTTGTCATTACTTTGTCCCCTTCTTGTTGTGAGTATTCCTGGTTTTCAGCATTTTTGGGGGGGATTTTTGTGGAGTTATGTTTTTCGATTTTTGCTTCTGTTCAACTTTTTGGATAAATCTTCAAGTAACCTCCTTCATTTTCAATCTGGATTTGGGTCCTGTCAAACCCCAGCCTCCATTTGACACTCCTCTAGATTTTAATTTTTGTTTTCAGTGTTGCCTCTGCATTTGTTTGTTTTTTGCATGGAGTTTGTAGGTTCTCTTTGGATGCTGCAGCTACCTCGCAAAAAAAAAAGACTTCTAGGTTATTGAATGCCTTTAAATGGCTCTTAGGTGTGTGGGTAAATGGTTGCATGTCTCTGTGTTGCCCTGCGATGGACTGGCAACCTGTCCAGGATGTGCTCCGCCTTTTGCCCATAAACTACTGGCAATATTTTTTTTGTTTATTGTCATGGGCCAGTTAACGTCCAGGTCCAAATCAAATTGAGATTTTATGGTAAAACTCCAAACTGATTGTTACAGAACTTCTGCTGGTCCAATTTAAAAATCATCAACATAAAACATTACAGGTTATAGTTGTAACTGTAAAAAAGTTCAAGAGGTGCTAATAGGTTTGCACAAAACTGAAGGAAAATAAAGAAACAGACACAAGCAACAAAGGAGCAAGCTGGCATTATCAAAGCAGCGCCTCCATTTCTTTTTCTGTAAGGATCCGGCTTTATAAACAGCAGGTCATCTCATTTGATCCTCCTCTTAGCAGCTGTAAGAAAGAGCAGATCCAGATGTTCTTCTGTCTCCTTTTTTTGTGTGTGTGTGTGTGGGAGGGTTTGGTCGATTTTCCTTTTAATGGAGCCGTTTCTGACGAGGACTGTAAAAGATCCAAGAGATGATAAACACAGCTGTGACATTTTAGCCCAAATGAACGTCTATTAACATCCAACAGTGATGAAAGCTAAAAAATACATCAGAGGGAAACATTATTTTGACTGCAAGGGATGTTTGACCAGTAGAACCTCTGTAATAGCAATGCATATTCTCACAAAACTATTTTAAACAGCAACAGAATGAAAGTTGTTCAGCCCTACACTATTTCATTAATCATTCTGCTTGGTTTAAATGTTCGTCACTGAAGGCTCTCTTTGATAAAACATTTGCATTTCTTTGAAACAACTTGGCTCTGGGACTAGTCTACAGAAGAGAGGAATAACGAGCAGGTAATTTGATTAAGTGCTGTAAACTCTATTACATACTTGGCGTAGCTGAGTTACTGAAACAGAAAGTTGGCTGAGGATCCTGGAGTAACTGAACCAGATGGAGGGAGGTTAATAAGCGGAAAGCCTCGTCCTGTATTTCTATTTAATCGCTGTCAGATCTGCTGGAGATGAAACAGGCAGGTGTGTGAAGATGGGGTTGCTCAGGTAACAGGGAGGTCTGCAAAGGGAAGGCGAGCCCTTCTGCTGCGTTGCTGCAAACCAGGAAGTGGCTTATTGTTCTAAAGAGGCGCCTCCCAAACATTTCAGTCTGTTAGGCCCAAAAATAATACAACAGACTAATGACCCCAAAGTGCATAGAATTACTTTACTCGTTATTTATCAATATGAAATTAAGCAACTATATTCTTTTTTTTTTATAAACTTATTTTAAATTGAAAATTATTTAATCTAACATTTCAAATATTTTTGCAATGTTTGTTAGTGTGTTAATGCATTTTAAATCTAATATTTAATGGAATATTCAATAATTTAAAAAATGCATTTTACAATTTAATGGTATATTTAATATTCAAGTCATTTACCTATTTCATGGTACATTTATTTTTATAAGACATTCACATTTATGCATTTAATGGCATATTTTGGTCCTCTATTCCTCAGGGATTTATTACAATGATTGTGAAAACCATCTTTCAACCCCTGAGGGGTTCTGACCCCCATTTTGTGAACCTCTGACCTAAAAGATGTTTAGACAGAGGCTTGATAAGTTACTGGTTGTTGAATGCAACATGAAGAGAAAAAGCAAGGTTGTCAAGGCAATGAGGAAGTATACCAGCATGTGATTGTGTGTTTTATTTTATTAATGCATTAAGATTTTTATCATGATATATTTCATGATCTTGGTGTGGTTGACTAAACCTGACATACAGCCATGATGCATATGCAGCTCCGCCTAGCAGCTCCCACATACATCTGGGAATCCGTTATAGTAATTGCCTTTACTGAAAGGCTGGGCCTTATCAAAACTCCCCTTGCATATATGATTGGATAAGCCACTTTGTCTGTCATCTTTATTGACGTGCTATTTCAACCACTCACACGAAGCTAACCCGTGGCGCTGTGAGGAGGAGAGCCATTGAGGCCAGATCAAGGTCTTGCCAAATCCGATTGAGAGAAGAGGCGAAAACATCGATTTCCACCAGCAAAAGCCTTCAAAGCCATTCTCTGATGTTCTTTTAATGAAACAATATCAGATAGGTTGGACAACACAGAAGAAATAGCAGCATTAATGCTAGCGGCTTGCTTCCTCAATGCATGTGAGCCGCCATTGTTGTTGGAAAGCCCGAGCTTCTCCACTCCAGGACACCCAGCCCTGCGTCCCTGATTGGACAGACCATAAATTCGGTTGGGGAAATCACTTTCAATGAAGGGGTTCCCAGATGTATGTGAGTGGAGCTGGGGGGAGCGAGAGACATGCATCTGGCTGTTATCAGGTTAGTGGTTGACTGGCTGGACGACTCATTTCTTTCACCTGCCTAACTCCGCCCGTTTTCCCATTAATCTGATCCACCTGCTCATTCTTCCTCTATTTAACCAGCCCTCTAACAAGTCATCAGGGCCAGATTATTATTGAGTCAGTGGTGAGTGTGATTCAGCGTTATGAATGTTTCTGATGACCTGGTCCTGACCTGTTCTGCCTCTTAACCACTGAGCCTGCGTATTCCCGTCTGATCTGTTTGCCTGACCTGTCTTTGGACTCTTGCTAGATTCTGCCAGTTTGCTGAACTTGGAACTGCTTCCTGATACTATTCTGGATTTCACTTTGGAACCTCTTCGAACTTCTGATCTCCTGATTCTGAATCCTGTGCATCTCCTCGACCCTGACTTTGGCTTTGCCCTCTGGATTGTCCTGCCTTCCTTCGGATCTGATCCCCTACTTGATCTTCTGCTTCTGGGACTACGCCATCAGGGCAGCGGCTTGTTGTCAGCCAACCAGCTGGAATCAACCTTATTCTCTGGGCACTGACTGAACTATAACACCAGGTTTGTGACTCCCACGTTCGTAATCATCCTTCCGTCAGATTAACATGGTCACTTACCTGAGTTTTCCTCCTGCAGAGGTTCCTGTGCTAGACGTCCTCGCTGTTGCCTCAATTCCGCCATTTTAAATGAAACACTTTTTTGAATTATCTGTCTGCATTGAATGCTGGGTCCTTTGTTCTCAGCCATGACAATATATTTGTAAAAAAAACTGTATCAAGCATTTTTTTTTTTTTTGCCTGATGCATGGGTCTTTTCTGATTTCAACTTTTATTAAAAAAAAACTTTAGACATACAAGGATGTCTATGATAAAATATTTGTGTTTCAGTTTCAAAAATAATTTTTAATGAACGACAGTCAACATGAGCACTGATCTGGGCTCAGCTTTGCCTTGTATATTCTCCATATCACCAGATACTCCTCCTGCCTCCCAGACCAAAAAAGGAACTGGCCCTCCACTGGCCTTATTCTATTATATTTTTTTATATCCATTTGTGTGATGGACTGATGACCTGTCCAGGCAGACCCTGCCTTTCACCCAATGATTACTGCAGATGGGCACCATTCCCCAGAGCGCTGCAAGGAAAAGGAATAACAGATGCCATAATTTTAAAGCCTTTACATCTAAAGCTGATATGGTACATTTTTTTCATCAAAGAAACAGTGTGGAAAAGGATGGCGATACAAGATAAACTGGAGTGGCTGGTATAACCAAATATCGGCTGTGTGTGTTATCTATGTGCTTTTATTTTACATACTTATATTAAAGCAGGTTATTTATCTTTCAGCTGTCTGCTTGCCTTGAGGGACAGTGAAACAACATATTTAGTGTTTTACTGCCAGGAAACATTACAACAGGACCATTGTCATGACCGGCTAACATCTATTTGAATTTATGGGTGAATGTTTGCACTAAAAAAGCCATCATATCTCAGACAATCTTTTATTACATCCAAATACACATTTTTAATTGAGAACATTCATGTGATGTATAAATCATTGTCTGTAATCACATACGTAACTAAAGCAAAGGGGCTTATGCTATAGGATAAATCATACAGTAGATCCCAGATCGTAACAGTTCTCTTTATTTACTGATTTTTTTTTTCTCTTGGTTTTATGAAGACAGGTTTAGAGAGTTTGTGGAGCCCCGTTGGTTGGTCAGTAAGTGTAAGGGTACAAAATGTGACCGGTGAATATATTGTGCTCCAGCTTTGTGCAAAGTTTTCTCCCAGACATCAGCTCCAGATAGACCTGATCGCCTCGCTGCATCTCCATCACCACAACCTGAGAACAAACGTACGTCAACAAAACATTTCGAAGAATTCAGGGTGAAAAAAGGGAATCCTTTGTGTTTTTAATGCTATTTTCCAATCTAACCTGAGTGGCGCTGTCCTCGATATCTTCTCGATTGTTCTCCCATACGCTGACCCCAACTTTACCGTTCTTCATAAGCTGGACCTACGCATGCAAAAAAAAAAAAAGAACTCAATAAAAATACTTTGGCTAAAAAAACCAAAACATTAAAATAAAGGCCTACTTTGTGGTAGAGGCGTCCCCCTTCTGCAACGGATGAGTAAACGGTGAAGGAAAACATATAAACACCAGGACAACTGGCAGTGAACACACCTGCAGAAAGAGGTAAAGCGTTTTTAATTTTTTTTTATTTTTTAAATTATAGTAGGATTATCTTCCCAAAGCTGAGTCAATTCTTTACCCAGTGCGGGGTTGTATCTGTCGCCAGAGTTAAGTGTTACATTGGGGTAGGGGATGGGTACGTTGGTATTAAACGGACCAAAGCAACGCTCAGGGGATCCAAAATTTTCAATAGCCATATTTGCAGTCATGGTGGCCATGAAGGAAACCTTGAAACCATCTGAAAGAAATGATAAGAAACTATTCACTAACAACTCTCATGCAAAAAAATGTAAAGTTCTGTTCATTTAGCACAGATGTACCTGAAAGCGCATTTACTCTGCTGTCCAGGATTGGGATTTTCTCCCACAAGTTTTTTATCCTCATGAAGCTCTCGTCCTCTACTTGGAACAAATCGTTGGCCGCACAGCAGCAGCCACGCTGACGATAGAAGGGACAGGTACAGTCCCACTTTCCGCAGGTTTGAGATCCATCCCACTGAACTACAGCAAGTCAGGAAGGAGAAATACAGAACCTCAATTAGGATGCTGATCTTTACTGCTGACTCTGCTCAGATTTTATTTATTCAGCTCTTTTAATGCAAACAAATGTAGCATCAAGTGTATTTAAAAAATAAGATGACTCTAAGGAATATTACATAAAGCTAAAAAATAAAACACAACAGAGGAACAAGATGAATGCTGCAGTTTTTAAGCAAAGATCGATTCCAGAGCCTGCCTTACAAAAGAAACAACATGTTACTGAAACACACAGAGAGCAAATAAAACTACATTTTATTCATAATAACAGTTATAATTGCCATAAAAGGAAAAAAAATCTACTGGAAAACTTGCTTGATTACATGCAAAAAGAATAAAACTTTATAATGTGAGATTCAACCAAATACATAAAACAGAGTTGAAAACAAACTCGGACAGAAAAAACAAATGATTTTAATTGTTGCAAAGGAATGTGTGTCTGGTTTAAAGTTATCCATTTTTAGGCTTACGAGCTTCCAGTTTGAGGGCATCCAGAGAAGAAGACACGGCCTCCACACATCCAGAGAGAAACAACGACCCCAACAGGAACACTACGGCTAAAACACCCATCTGAAAAGAATACGAAAAAAAAAAAGAAAGTTTAATTTAGGATTGGGACCATGAATCCTCCTATGGAGCATTAAAAGCGACAGCTGAAATTATCTTTTTTTAATATATATATAGGCCTAACAAAAAGCAAAAAAAAAAGACACACAACCTTCAAACTTTAGTGTTTTAGTTTTTTTTCATACATGGAGCCCTATGGTGCCAAATTACAGCTTTCTACACACTGAACATTTAGGATAAAATGCAAAATGCAAATTAAATTAGCAAAAGTTGAGGTGGTAAAATTTTAACACAACTTTTTAAGGAAATCCGTATCACAGTTTTTTTTTTAAATCACTTTATTTCAAATCAAAGGCTTTCACCTGTTGTGCAATCAATTTAATTGCACTTAATTGAAAATAATGGGTTAGAAAGTTAAAGATAGGTATTGGTATATACTATGCAGTTGAATAATATGCACAGTTGTTCAGAATATCATTGTTTTTTTTTTATGGGTAAAATGTCTTATTGGAAAAGACTAATTTATCTTTCCTTAGAAAACACCAGGAATAATATTTTCTCTTTAGTTATAGGTCTTTTCACTGAACTTTAGGTAACCTATAAGTGGCACATTTAATCCTAACTTTACTCAGAAGATTACTTTTCCAAACCCACAAATGAACAATTAATTAAATTAACATTGCACTGGGTGATGGTCTGGCTATGATTTGATGGTGTATCAGTTAGTTTCACCTATTTTCTCTCATTTTTCCTATGAAGGACTGAATTGCTTGCCGATATTTAACCAAATTAAGGCTGATAATCTAAATTAAAGAATTTAGTCTGCTATCTACACAGGAACTTGACACGGTAAACCCCAAAACTCCAGTATATGTCTAGTCTGCAGTTAACAAAGGTTTCCAAATTTGACCCCTTTTTTTTTCTGAATCCTGATGGGAAAAAATAGGCAATAAACAATTTACTGTCTGCAATATCAAATATTACATTAGTGCAAGAAAAAAAAGGATAAATTGGAAAAATTATCTAAAAATAAGTAAAAATTTCTCAAATTAAGGGTATATACCCTTAATTAAGGGTATATACCCTTAATTTGAGTAGGTAAACGAGATAGTTTGCCAATGGGATGAGTGTTTTCACTCTTAGCACTAGAACTACCAGGATTTTTCTGCCTACCTTGAACTACCAGAGAGGGGTCAATTGACCCGGGAAAATCCACTAAAAACTATACTAAAAGCTTGCCTTAGGGTTCCCTTCCCCACACAGGCTCAAGCGACTCTGTGACAGCTATGAGCTGCTAACAGCTACATTTCCACAACAAAAGGAGTGTCCCAAGCAGGAGGTCCAAAGGTCAAATGACCCTCTTGTAGGGCTTTTAGGTAAAAAGGACAATTGACCCCTCCGTAAGAAGATAATCAGATAATGAGCACTTGAAATAAAACAATGCAGTTGTTTTTTCTTTTTTTAAATGTAAATTGTCTCGTTCCATTGGTAAAATGTCTCACTTTCATCCTCAATTCAAGAAAAAATGCACTTATCTTAAGAAAAATTACTTACTTAGATTTCAACTTTTCACATTAATATGTTGCCATTCATTCAAGCTACATGCTCACAATCTAACCCATCATGATAAAGTAAACCTTAAACTCCAGACATTTGATTTTGTCTCATAATGTAGCTATAATAGCTCTTGTTTTTATAAAATACTGGTGAACTTGTAATTGATGTGACAATGAGCTGAGCTTTTGTGCGTAAATAAAGATGTATAACTTACTTTTTTGCTTAGTTGCTCCATCCTCAAGTTCAGAAATATTGTGTCAGGTTCAGGTGAGGGTGTAAAACTGAGAGTTTAAATCAGAGGAAGTCTCTGACCTCTTATTGATGGGCTAAAGGAGATCCACCCAGCAAGGTGGCAACCAGCTGTAGCTCCACCCCACATAAAAAAAACAGGCACTGTAAGAAAAAAAACAAGAAAAAATTGGGCTTGTTTTCTCATAAATGACAGCCATTTCTGGTAATATAGTACGGAGGTGTTTTTTTCTTAGGTGTGAAAAAACAATCACTTGTGCTCCGACTCTAGTGTCCTTTATTAGGACATTGGTCTCTAGTTGCCGTCCTTTCATAGGACCCTGCAGGCAATTGTTAAGATAGCAAAAGAATGCACTTAGAAATGTTTATCTGTCAATCTATATAGGGCTGAATATTGCTTTCTGATCAGATACAGTAGCTGAACCAGATACTGATTATTGCTTATTGTTGGTGAGGAAATGTGATATGCACAAAACACGCTTCATCATCATGTGAATGAAATGATCCTGAAGAAAAGCCAAATATGATAGATGTCCATAATGTACAGAGGGAAAACACAATGGTGTGCGATACCTTAAACCTAGATAATAGGCTCTACATGTTCTGTTTACAGTTTCTGTAGACTCTTGTTTTGTTTCTTCAGCTTTTGTATATCTCTCTTTTCCATCTTCTCTTTTAAAAAACACAAAGCTTAATGTTCTTTATTGGGGTTTTATGTAAGCACCAACACAATTCTAATAGCTTATTGTGAAAAGCAGCAGCCCCTATGAGTTAAACTCTCACAGAACCACCTTCACTGCAGCACCTATGTGTTTGTGAATTTTGTCAATAGGAATATCCATGTCTAGGTAAAGCTACTTATTTAATTTTGGAGTGGAAACAATCTTTAGATCCTATATGAAAACAACAGATTCTCTTCAGTCAGAGGCTTCAGTGTAAAACAAACCCTTACAGAAGATCTTTATTGCCTACAGCTATTAAAATCTATAATAACTCGTCAAACAATAAAAGTATGAGTTACTGCAATTAATTTCTCTTCACTGTCAATATAGTTCTTTTAAATAGAATTTCATTGAATTTGGGTCTTAATTTTGACTTAGTCAACCTTGCACTAGCCTCGTGAGACCATCCTGATCTCGCGAGCTTTCAAGATTTCACTCGCAGATCAGTCTGGAGACTCTCGTTAAAGAAAGTTTGGAGCAGTTCACCAAATCTAACGCCCAATCAGCTGGCTTTGAGGTCGGGTTGAGGTGTGACGCAACGGTAGCGCTGACAGTTCAGTCTAAAGAAACATGTAGGGTTTCAGCCGATTGAAACTAGCGTGTAGCGTGGCTATCAAGCAAGTTTTATCGGATTTACAGATATTTCTTCACTGAAAGAAGAGCAAAAAACACTGCTCTGGGAGGCTTTTCTCAGAGGAAAATATGTTTTTGCTCTTCTCCAGACTGGTTTCGTGGCAAGAGTTTGATCTATCAATTGGCTTGTGCCTGGCTTTCAGTGTTTGGCGTTTTTTGTCGCGCTCTGTTAGTACGCGCATATGCTTCATTGATCTGATTGGTTTATTTGGCCGTCTATCACCAACATAGGCCAATCAGCTAACCAGTATTTTCGCCCCTTCCCCAAAATTACTTCAACGGGAGGTTTCCAGATGGATATGCAGAGCAAATCCATCTGGCGGATTCAGGTTATCCTTGCACATCAAGATATTATAATTGTTCTCCTATTTTCTTGTGGGATTGCCTGAGCTTTAGCTTCAATAACATTCTCAAATATGACCCCATACGCTTTTCCACTATAAAAGAAGCATTTCAACCATGATATTGTCACCTCGTTTTTACATTGTGGTTGATAAGGTACAACTGAATTATACACATAGATTAATGAATTTAGACATAATTAGTAGGGTTTGTCAGACAAAAGAGATCTGGACATCAATCCTTTCAAATATATATTTGTTAAAAACCATACAGAAAGCCATACATATGCTGTTTCACAACAATGCACCACTTTATGTTGGTCTGATTTGGAATAAAAAAACTCCAAGCCATAAGCACAACGGTGTTGCAGACAGGGTTCTAATAATTTCATAGTAAAGAGGAGAACAGCTTTGATTTTACCTTTGATAAGAGAATCCTGAACAATATGAATGAGATGATGGTAAATGGCCTGTACTGATATTGCTCTTTTTCAAGTCAGGAGACTTGACCAAAAGCACTTCATACTACATTCACCATTCACCCATTTACCCACAAGCTGATGGTGGTAAGCTACTTTAGTAGCCACAGCTGCCCTGGGGCTCACTGACAGAAGCGTAGGCTGCCGTACACTGGCGTCACCGGACCCTCTGACCAGACAATGCAGGTGAAGTGTCTTGCCCAAGGACACAATGACACTGAAAGTCGGATCCGGGGCTTGAACCGTCATTCCTTCAATTTCAGGGCAAACTCCTACATCCGACGCCACTGTCGATGATGATTTTAGATGTCGGAAATGAATGCCTCATCTTTGTCAGGCATAGAAAAAATTCAAAGGAATGAAAAATGACCAATCAAGGTTGTGAAAAGGATTTGACAACAGAAAGTTTCCAAAAACACGATGGTTCTATTTAGAAAACTGAAGGTTTTCTGTGATCAGCTGTTTTAAAGCTTCTCTTACCTCTTGGGACATTGTATTGTCAGACTGGTTTGTTCGCTCCTTCATTCTCACATCAGCTGACCTGTTTCTTTTCTCTCTTTATTGTCTTCGTCTGCTCTTATCTAGTAGATGGAGGCCAGGATGTATTAGATGTTTTATGTTCGCTTTGCACACCTCTGTACAAAACAACCGATTCATGTAACAGCTCACTGTAAGACTGACCTTTTGTTTTCTGACCTCGGATGAGATTTCAACCCCCCACATAGTTGAATTATGACGTTCTTGGTCTATTTGAGATGGTATGAAAGAGAGGTTTGACATTTTACAGCTTTAAGTACACAACCCCTTTCTGAGGTATGAGTATTTGCTAGTTTATATTCGTATCTATATAATACCAAATATAATGTCAACAATCGGGCAAAAAAGAATACAAATTGGTTCATAAACTATTAATTTGGCTAAATAACCCCTATGGAATTGAATCAGAATATATTAAACGTTCTATTCAGTCTTAAAACAGGCACTCCACAGGGCCGTGTACTCAGCCCTCTACTGCACACTCTGTACAGCTGTAGATGTTGTCAGCAACCACTCTGAAACTGCTTTCATCAACTTTGTTGAAGATACTACTGTGACTAGGACCATCTTTAGTGATGATTACACAGCATACAGAGACAAGGTCACAGGTGGCTCAGGAGGTGTGCCAATATCAGCATTAGCCGAAAATATGGCGAAGGTAGCTAACTTTGACCTTCTGAGTATGTACATGAATGTAGACCTCTAATGAAGCTCAAACCTCATGGCTCAGGAACGTCTGTGCTTTCGGAACATCCTAGGAAGGCTTAACCTAAGACTGGTGGTGCAAAAAGGAATCTATAGAAATAATCACTAGTTAATGGGAGAAGTTTACTCTAACCCTTTCTCCAGATGACCGGGTTCATCACCCTATCTCTAAGAGAATGCCGTGACACCCAGCGGAGAAAGCTAACTTCAGCAGCTTGTATATGGGATCTTGTTCTTTCAGTCATGAACGGAATTGTAGTTTAAAACCCCCCTTTGCAGCCTCTCTACTGTTACCTACCCATTACCCCATCCACACAGTGTCTTTTTGGGTAATTGGTGACAACAATCTCAGCTTCTTCTGAATGACCGAGATCCTTACCCTATCTCATAGGTAGTGCCTGTCCACCCTGCAGAGAAAGCTCATTCTAGACACTTTTATCATTCTGTTCCTGAATGCAGACAAAACAGAAGTTATAGTGTTTGGACCAGAGTCTCTGAAATGGAAGCTGATTAGTCAGTCACTTCATTTGGATGGGATTAAAATGAGCTCAAATAATAAAGTAAAAAACCTTGGTGTTCATTTTTATTAAGACCTTTTATTTAAAACCAATATCAAAAAACATTCTAGAATATACTTCTATCATCTCCAAATTAATGCAAAAATTAGAAATATCTTGTCCAGCGGTGATACTGGATGTGATTCTTTACTTTCAGGAAGTCTACAAACTGTTGTTAAAATTCTTCAGCTGATTCAAACTGCTGCAACCAGAGTTCTGATGAAAATTATAAAGATTATTTCTCCTATCTTATCTTCCTTTTATTGGTTTCCTGTTAAATCCAGAATAAAATTTAAAATCCTCCTTCTCACATATAAATCCTCAAATGGCCAAGCTCCATCTTACATCAGAGATCTGATTGTTTCTTATGTTCCTAACAGAGCAATTCATCCTCAATCTGCAAGTCTACAAGTGGTTCCTAGAATTTCTAAAAGTAGAATGGCAGGCAGAGTTTTAAGATCGTGCTCATGTGGAACCAACTACCAGTTTTAGTCTGTGAAGCAGATACCTTGTCTACTATCAAGACTAAGCTTAAACCTTTTCTTTTTGATAAATCGTATAGTTAGAGTGGCTCAGATTTTCCTCAACTATCTCTATAGTTATGCTGCTATAGTCTTAGACTGCTGGAGGACATAGGGACCCCTATTTCATCATTCTGCTTCACTCTATCTCTATTCCCCCACTCGGCAGAATCTGTTAGTTCAATCTCTAATGTTATGTTCTCTCTGCTTTTTCTCATAGTAGCTTCATCTGGTCTGTTCCTGTTTGGCTATTTACATTTATGCTGGTATAGTCCACTTTACATCATTCTGCTTCATTCAACTCTATTCTTCCATTCTGTAATATTTGTTCATTCAACCCATAACTTTATGTTCTCTCTGCTTTTTCTCATCATAGTAACATAATTTGATCTGTTCCTGTTTGTCTATGACAACACCCAGGAAATAAATATCAGCTGGGCTGCTGCCATCAACGCCTTTGGTTATAAGTGATAGATTTGGGACCTATTTTGTAGTGTTTAGTCTTGTTTCTCTCCCAGAAATAGCAGTGGGCTCAGCTTTTACTGTGACTAACTGTGTGTGCTCTCTTTCATGGATTTGATTTAAACTCGTCTCTGAGCTGGCCTGCTGTTTCTTTCCTAAACAGAGTCACTTTGTCTTTTTAGTTTAATAGCTGTTTGACCCACATGCAGAATCACACAAAGAACAAGTTGATTTTAATGTTTTATTTATTAAAGCAAACAAGAATCTGGAAGTGTGGACAGTAGGAAGCCAGTTATAACCTTCTGGTTGGCCTGGGGGAAGAAAGCAGACTGATTAGGAAGGAGTTGGATGATGACAACTCACAACTGATTGATTTGGCTCCCTTGAGAGATGAAGGAGAAATTCCTTGGATCTGTACGTGTTTGACTCAGTGGGCTTTGCAAATTGTACCCCAGAGGTTCATGTGAGTGTGAACAAGATCAGAGAGCATTGGAAGTTGCAAGAGATGTCGCGCTGGAGATCAGGCAGGCTGGTGACAAAGGCTCTGAGAACTGCTCTACACAGGTGAGACCTTTTCTATGAAGAGACAAAATGAGGTTCACTGATTGACTGGATCAATAGTCCAAGTTAAGGAGATTCACAAGAAGACAAATTCAACAAGTATAATATTCTTTGGTTAGCTCTTTGGCTAGAATACCATCAGGGGTAATCATCCGGTAAAGACAGATGATCCTCAGCCTCCTTATAGACATGCCAGTCATTACTGTTTCAATGTTACTTCGCATGTCTGTTTCTCTCCTCTTAAACACCAAAATGGCCTCAGCAGAAGGCCTCACACACTGAGCCATGTTCTGCTGGAGTTTTCTTCTTTTCAAAAGGGAGCTTCTCCTCTCCACTGTCGCAGAATGCATTATTGGTGTGGTGGATTGGTGTTGAGTCAATGACAAAATGCAAGCAAATATCGACTTTCCCTACAAGCCCATCCAGGTGGAGTGGGTCCCGCATGTTCATGACATGATGTGATTGGCTGCTTTTCCTTAGAAACATTTTACCAATCTGACTGAATTATATTGTTTTTATAAAGTTCCTTGAAATGACATTAAATTGGCATCATATAAATAAACCGTATTGAATTGAACACATCTTTGCATGCCTCTCCTGAAGGATTTGTTCTCTTGTCTTCCCTATTTTAATTATGTTTCTAAAACAAATGTGGCACTGAGACACTTTATCTTTATACCACAAGAAAACGATGGTATGTTTTACTAAATAAGATAAGATAAGTCCTACACTCAAGAAAAGGGAATGTTCAATACTATATACATAAACCACAGAATGTTTAAGGGGGGATGGGGGATTGGATGTCGATACTTTCTTGAAGTTTAATTGTTTTTATGTTACCTATAAATCTGCATGTATTTTATTGATGTCTGGTTGTGTTACAGAGAGTGTACTCAGATGTTTTTACTGTTCATCCTAAAATGTAAGGGCTGTACTATGTATTGTTATACTCTTCTATATACTGTGAAACATCCACCCCCTTACAAAACCTGTTTGTAGATATCCTAAAGATTAAAGTTTAACTAAATGTTAATATGTATATTAATACTTCCATTTAGTCCTTTAGTACTGCAACAATAAGAGGTTATTACTAGTTTAAAACAGTAAGAAATCATCATTGCTATACATATAAAAAATATCCATAATAATAAAAAAAACACCAGCCCAATTTTCACATTCCAGTATTTTATTTTTATTTACTCTTCCTGGTGTCTAGAAGAAATATGGCAACTTAAACGTTAAAAGAAAATCACAAAATAAGGAAACTTTTTCGTCTTAAAGCCATTGAGGTTGGAAGATTTAGAGGTTTGGACACTGAATCAGTCAAGAAATGCTATAATCTCATGAGAAAAAATGTATGTTACAAAGCAAGGACAGTAACATTTTGTGGAGGGAAAGCTTTCAGGTTGCCCAGGCTGAATGCTTTAAGGATTGCTTTTAAAATAAGGTTTTCCTTATAAAGATCAGATCACAACAAACTGAAGGGAGCAAATGCCCTAATTTATGCATCAGCATACAGCAAAAAAGCACTGAAAGTGTTATAGTGGCTATAGTCATCGCAGAGGAAACATCCCCTGGCCAAATTGACTGACACTTTGTCTCCAGCGTTCAGTTTCAGAGCAACAGCTATGGTTGTGCTGTCTTCTTGGTCGTTCCAGTTGAGTTCTCTGGATGCAGCCACTGCTTGGCCGTTGACCTGCAGGCTGGTGCAGACAGCCAACACATTACCGGGAGACCCAGCATCACTGAAGGAAGTCACGGCCAGGCTGTAGACCCCAGGTAGGGTGACGGTAAAGATCCCAGAGTTCATGTTGTAAGCCATTCCAAGGTTAATGAAGGAGTGCTGGTAGGTGATGACGGTGTCGACACCAAATGGCCCGTAGCACTTAAAGTTGTCCCCAGGGTAGAGAGAGACAGAGAAGGCAACTCGACTATCTGGAAAAGCAAAGATTAGAATAGCATTAAAGTGGAACAGTGATCTCTCCTCACATTCAAGGTCACAGGATGTGCCCTTCACCTTTAAGAGTGGCAAAACTTTTGTTAGCCTTTTCTAACTCCATCTCAAGGTGGGTCAGAGTTGAGTCGAAGTACGTCTTCAGTCTCTTCGTCTCTGCCACCATCTTGCAGCACTCACAAGAAAGCTTGTCCACTGTGCAGGCTGAATACAAAGCACATTTAGCAAACAATCAGAGGAAGGAATACACATTTTCCATATATGCTTTGGTTATCCAGTCACAAGTCCTCACCGTGCACCGGATCAGTGAAGGAAACGTCTCGCTCTACCCCTGGAATGATAGTTGGGGGAGAGTCTCCTTTTACCGCCGGAGGTCCATTCCAGCTAAACTCAGTCATGCCAGCAGCTGCATGCAGCAGACACAGCAACACAAAAGCTGAAGGGGAAAACAAAACAGTTTCATGATGCATCATCTCTGTGGAGCTTTGCACTAGAGGATTGTCTCATTGTGTGTGAATCTCACCTTTCATCTTGGTGATATACAGGCAGCTTCTGGAGGATCAAGGATGTGAAAGACATGACTGTTTGGAAGAAAATCATGGATATATAGGTCTCCGGGAGCTCCTCCCTTACTGCCTCACATTTGTAGTTCTCCCCCTTTACCGGCGCTCCACCTTGTTTTGCTCCTCTTTAATCGGCCCCCTGTTCGTCCCTGTAACTATAACTGGGGGTGTTTTCATCACTGGGTGCTCAGAGAAACAGGAACACACCCTAAAGGTCTTTGTTATGATGCAGGCCACCTATTGTGTGAAGGTAGGTGTTGGTGCTCTAACACGAGGAGATAACAAGAGTGGTGTGAAATGTTATCACCATGTTTTACACTTAAGTGTAATTTAGTGAAACCTCAACAAAAAGTATTACTAATAGTGTGTAGAAGGATCTGCTGCTGTTTGAGCTACTGTCTGTAGTGGGATTTTATTATTTAATCAACATAAAGAAATACAGCTAAGGTCAATGTTTTATTAGAGGCAAATTCCACTGCAGTTACCGTATAGCAGCTTGAGCTTTGGTCATTGGCTCTATAGGCTCTGCACATCTAAAGGCAGACAATGTTTTGATGTGAAATATTATTCAATTTGCTTTGAATATTATTAAATTTCTCCATAACTTTCTCCCTGACCTGTCTGATGAATTCCTTGTCTCCATGATCCTGTTTGTTTACTAATTTTCTCTGATAAACCTTCACAAAACAGTAGGATTTAGGTAAACACTCTATACCAATGACTTTTAAACACAGTACACCGCAAAAAATTGAAATCTAAATAAGTCATTTGTGCTCAAATTAATTGCATTTTTTCTTGAATTGAGGAGATAAGTGAGACACTTTGCCAATGAAACAAGACAATTAACATTTAAAATAAGAAAAAATCAATTGCTTTGTCTTATTTCAAGTGTATATTATCTAATTATCTTGTATTAGTAGTAAAAATACTCATTCCATTGGCAGATCATCTTATTTACCTGCTCAAATTAAGGGTAAGTACACTTAATTTAGGCCATTTTTTACTTATTTCTAGATGTTTTTTGCAGTGTATTGGAATGTACTGGGTTGTGGATGAAGTGGCAGTGGATGTACTTGATGCATCAGTATCTATTGTGCTTCCCGTGGGCCATTTGCGCCTCTTGATATAGTTTAATATTGGCCCTAACCTTAACATAAAGTGCAGATTCATCTCAAGTTTTGCACTTCAATTTTGGTTTACCGGTTAAGATGGCAATAAAGGCTGTTCTTTAATGAGAGATATAAATGTTGTTCCCCAGCAAATGAAGAAGATCAAATTAGGGATTTTTTTCAGGTTGAAATTTTAAGTGATAAATTTATAGCTTCTTGGCTTCTTGTTCTTCTCTGGTATTTTTCATTCAATATTCATGTTTTTTTTTTATGTTTATCATAATATCACCTTAGGTGGGGTCAGAAATATCCAGTAAATACTACTCCGTATTTTGTCGCTCGGTATAGACCAAAAAAACAAACAAAAATAAACTAAAAATCTTAGGCATACAAAACACAAACCATTTGACCCCAAAATTAGGAAAGTGTGCCCTTCTCTATTTCTTGAACAAACATGTGGTAATTTTGAAATTTACCAAATATCTCAGGTAAACAGACGGCTGCCGAGGAGGCAGATTGACTCAGAGAGGCACAAATCATTGTTGAGTGAGTATAATTCTGTATTTAAAAGCTTTGCCTCATTGTATAATTGGTTTTAAAGTCACTCTAGAATGGACAAGAATAGCGTGCAACAACTGCTTCTTCACGTTTTTGTGCATTTATTTTCTATGCACAATTGGGAAGATACCCAAAACAAAATAAATCTTATTTTTCCACATATGCCATCATTTACAGGGTTAAAAGCTGATTAGTTTGTTAGTGATGGACATTATTTGTCAGAAGATGATAAAACTTCTTTTTAGTCGTCCTTTTATTTTAAGCTAAATTAGGAGAAAAAACAGCATTAAGACTCTTTATATTTTCTTATATCTTCAGCAAAAGATGCATATTAGTGTCCATATTGATCATTTGTTTTTGCTCTCAAAAACTTGCTCACAATCTTAATTGTATGTTTAGAAGTTTGGTTTATTTTATTTGAACAATGAAAGCATTTCAGTGGTAACTCACAGTGTCAAAAACAACAGCCAAGAAACCTCAGCTACACATATCAGCTATTTTATTTTTCCCTTCAGGTAACATTATGCTAGCAGTTTATGCGCACAGAAGAAAACAAAGTGTAGCATGAAACTCAGAACAAATCAAAAGGCTGAGCTCAATGCTTTCAGACTGAACAGGGTTCAAGGCAGTGCCGGCTACGCTTTCGCAGCAGCATACAGCAGGAAGCCGGTGAAGGTGTTGTAGTGGTTGTAGTCGTCGCAGATGTTGCATCCTTTCTGCAGGACTACAGACACCTTGTCGCCGGCCTTCAGGTGCCTGGCGATCACCACGGTGCTGCTGTCCTCGCTGTCCGCTCCGTTCTTATCGACGAGGGGAGCCACGTCCACGCCGTTCACCTGCAGCAGGGCGCAGGTGACCTGGGGCAGGTTGACAGCAGACCGGCTGTAGACGGTGACAGCCAGGCTGTAGACACCAGAGAGGGGGACGGTGAAGATGCCTGTCTGGATGTTGTAGCTGTCTCCCAGGTTGAGGAAGACATGCTTATAGGGGACCGGTCTGTCATCGCTGAAGGGGCCAAAGCAGGTCAAGCTTCTCTCATTGTTCAGGGCGACAGAGAAAGCGCTGCGGTTCTCTAAAGACCCAGATAGATGAAAATGATCCGTTAATGGGTTTCAGTAGTCTGCATGTTCTGCAAGGTGTTCTGCTTGCTGACAACACTCACTCTTGATACGGTCGAGGGTCATCTTAGTGGTCATCAGCTGCTGGCTAAGTTCTTTCACTGTCATGTTAAAGAACTCCTCCATCCTCATCATCTGTGTCTGCATCAGACAGCAGCCGCACGCCGCCTGGTCATTGCTGCACACTGGACAGACACACAGAAAAACATTAGTTCTGCAAGTGAAAGTCAGCATAGACTATTTCCAAAGGTAAAGGTAACACACTTATTTCATTTATGTCTAGGCTGCGGTCTGAAAGCGGTGTTGAGGCGATGGGTCCATTCCAGTCATATTGACCAAAAACCGCATGCAGCACAAACAGCAGAACAAACGCTGGAACAAAACAAAAAATTACATTAATCAGGAAATTTTGACACAAATACTTTGGCAACTCTGAACTGACTTTAATTATCTTAATAAAACTTTAATAAACCTCATCAAACTGACAATTTTTCCCAGTATAAATGCTCAGATGAAAGTTAATCTCCTTATTTATCTTCCAACCACAGTAATTTACAATCAGAAAATCTTAAACATTAAAGTCTGTGTATCTCTCAGTAAGAAAGTCTCACCTCTCATATTGGCAGGTGATAGCGAACCGTCCGAAGAAAGGGAAAAATGTTTCTCTACAGGGCAGGAGCAGAGAATATATATTTATGGTAAAGCTCCTCCTTCCTTTACCTCCTAACTTTGCTCCTCCTACTACTTTTATAGGATAGATTTCTTCACCCCTGCAGGCTTCATCCCCGATTTTGGCTCATAGTTTCTCACCTGTGTTGCTCAGGTGTTATCTGTCACTAGTAAGAGGTAAAAGAAAAACCTTTGTTGCATTCACTGAGCTGCACTTTGTCCGACCTGACTTCCTAGTCTGGGTTTTTAAAAACAAATTTGGATTAAAATTGCACAATTACCCTATTAGTTCAAAAGTCTACATATTTCATAATGGCCATATCAACTTAATAAACTTATTATGATGCTAAATCATACGTTTTTAAGCTCAACCGGCCCACCTTAATTTTAAAATAACAGCAAAAAGCTTATGAGTGTTTAAAGCTGTACGGAAGTCATATTAAAATTTCAAATCATTCTGGCTTAAACATGTATATAAATGTACTCTTTATCAGACCATATTGTCACAAAAGTTAGAAAATTCCTATTTGAAAAAAAAAAAATCTGTCTTAAATTCTGTCTTAAAAAGTGTTTTGTTTTTTTTAATTTTATGCTTGGCCAGATAGTTATACGTCAGCCTGAACACCTAAATTCGACCAATCATATATCAACGTCATCTGTCAATCAAATTTTTTGGCGTCATAGCATGTTGATTCATATGTTGTAGTTAATTTACGCAATGGATGAAATAAGAATAATTTACTCTAACACTGAGTTCCGTCCCAGTGTTCACGGGGATGGACGTCTGTGTCTTCAGCGGCGAGCTAACAGAACTGGCAGCATTGCGAGGCAAGGGGTCTCAAACATGTGCGGCTGTAAGCCTTCTACACCAAACCAAGTTTCAACTTTGTCCCCGCTTTCCTCCTATAAATAAAAAATGTATGACCTGTAGTATATGAGGAGACTCATCCACGACCTCCGACTCAAAACTCTCCTCCTCTTGCATGTTTCCGCTGTCCATAGCGTTGCTTGACAGTGTCGTTGCTAAGTGCTTCATGGTCCCATTGGGAAATCTTCCGAGACACCGGTCACAACTAAAATTGCTTGCAAAACTTTTTGCCACAACAATTCCGTCCCCTTGATAATCGACCAATCATATTCACTTTATTCACATGTAAAGTCAGGCACCACTAGGGAGAATTTGTGACAGCCGCTGCCCTTCGACTTTAAACTGATCCTAAATCCTCTCATACATGAACACTAGTGTCCAGAACACATCAATTTTCACTCAGAAGGACCTCTGGTCAAAAATCGAACGATAAACAGAATATATTCAGCTTCTCAGAAGAATTTTTATGTTTTCTGCAGGACAATTGTGCAATCACAAGACACAATATTTGTGCAGGTGGACATTTATTGGTTGAAATGGCAAACATTCAAAGAATATCAGCTGAGCCCTTACAACCCAGGAAAAAGACAAAAGATAAACACTGTACCAATGATCAACTATAGTGGAGGTAGCATCATGCTGAGGGAGTTTCTCTCATAGGGTTTTTTGTGTATTAAAAAAAGTGAAGGAAATAAAATGACTTGTTCTTATGCAGCGCTTTATAAAGTCTGAGGACCCAAAAGCGCTTTACTCTACATTCATTCATTTACATGCAATTGGCACCACCAAGGGGTGACCACGGCCACCCTTTGAAATGCCCTGGCTACCTTACTTGCCAGTGTAAAGTGTAGTAGCATCAGTTTAGCATTTCATCCCATTATGCACAGCCAGTGACATTAAAAATCACAAAATAATCCAAGATATAAGTAGGTGTTTTCTATGTGGTTTACTAAGTCTATATGATTTCTACAGGAAGGTTTACCCCCTTAGTAGATTTAAAACTCTGGAATTATTGAATGATGGCTTTTAGTTTCTGCGTGCCATCCCAAGATTTTTGGTGGCACCATCTGGCAACCCCTATAAAACATTTCTGGAGGCAAGCTCCCTTTTAGCCACAACTGCCTGGGGCACACTGATAGAAGAGAGACTGCCCCACCAGGGCATCTGACCACCCACAGCTAACAAGGTGGTGAAGTTTCTTAGCCAGGAGACGACAGAGAACGATGGAGTAGGGGCTCGAGCCTGCAACATTACAGTTCCAGTAAGAGGCCTTACATCCTCAGGTTATAATCCGATAGACACAAACTGGAATGGAGAAACAAGACAAGCTTTCTTCTTTTGTTATGGATTCCACCTTCTGCCCCAGGTTGACGAGAACACACAAGAAAAATGCATGGCATTATTCTGAAACCTGCTAAAGGATTCACAATGCTTTTCAACTAATACTTCATTTTAGAGCATTTGTTGGATAGTTAAATCTACAACTGTGCCGTTTCATCATTTAGCTCTAGAAAAAGGATGGTGTAAAATACACAAGAGTCGAAGTTTGGCAATTACAACCCCTTGTGGTTAGATGGAGCTCATTAATGGTGTATGAAAATACTGACTGGCCAAAAGAAAAAAAAAAATTTCACAGTGATTTATTGCAAAAATAAATCAATCTCCAATTAATTTTTTGCACCTTATCTTGAGAATTTTTTTTTGTCACTTGTAGTTGACTGAGGCAAAGATTTTGTTGCAAAAAAAAGAAACTCCTTTCCAACAGGAAACTGTTTAAAACACCTTAAAAAAAAAAACCTGGGGGCAATTTCAGGATGCAGGCCGGGCATCACTAGAATTAGGACCGATCAGATGTTGTAATATTTTTGTCCCATGCATTTCTTTGGTACCATTCATATACAATAACAAAAAATAATTCAAACACTTGAGAAAAATATTAAATTAATCGGTGGTTACCATGACAACATGTGTCGAAGAAGTAAACTATGATTATTTTTAATCTGAACAAAAACGGATCACATTTGGACAAAGAATAAACAGTTTTCAATTAATGGCAAAAAGGTTTCAAGTTAGATGTTTTTATTTTATTCGTTTCAGTACAGCTTTAAAAACACAATACAATAAATGAACAACATTTAAGAAAAAGCATATCAAACCAGACAGGAAGGGTTTAATCAAGAAAGGACCAGTCTATTAAAGCCATGAACTCAGTCCAGTGAACAAATAGTCAGAGTTTCCCCGACGCCTCCCCACAGTCTGAACCCTGCGAAGAGCGGCCCGGTGAACTGCGTCACATAGTGATGGATAAGATGAGCATTGTTGCCGATGATGCCGTAGAAGTTTAGGATCCCTGCATGCTGGTCCAGATAGATGCCGATCCGATGAGCTTTAGGAGAGCCCAGAAGTTTTTCCTGGTTATTGTGCCAGAAGGAGAAGCCGGTCCCAGACCAGTACAGGCTCCAGGACTGGGCGTTGTGACCCAGACGACTTCTGTGGTCAGAGCCTTTACGCTCCATCTCCTTGTAAGCGACACCAATGGTGATCTGCATGGTGGCATAGAGAGAAAAACATGAGAAAACAGAAAAAATTTGACTCTCTCCCGAGTGGAGAGCCAAATGCATTTGGGCGATATGGCTCTCCACTCGGAACAAGAAGATGGAGGGAAGAGAAAAAATTACATCTACTAATTGTGCCTCAGATACTATTGGTTTTCTTGCATTATTTCAACTCGTTGATTTTCAGTCATTTTCAACCCTTTCTATGCAATAACCTTAAAATTAACCCTAACCCTACTGACACCTCAGCCCTAAACCTAACCATTAGTAAAATACTTTCTGAGGACCAGCAAAATATCCTCACTTTACAATAACTGGTCCTCATCATGATGGTGAAATTGGAAAAACGGTCCTCACTCTGGTTTCTATACAAGTGCACCTCCAACAGACAATGAGGGAACCGTTTGTGTCAGATTTTTGTATGGCTTCACAGCAGCTTTCCCCAAACATTATCATCATCATTCAAACTGGTTTAATAGGGCAGATTTAAAAGGATAGATGCACAATATTCTCCGTGTTTGAAATGACTGCTCTAGCATTTCAGTGAAACCACAGGTGTCAAGTAACGAAGTACAAATACTTCGTTACTGTACTTAAGTACACTTTTTAGGTATCTATACTTTACTCCATTACTTATTTTTTTCTCCTACTTTTTGACTTCTACTCATTACATTTTCACACAAAAGTATCTTTACTTTCTATTCCTTACATTTTTAAAACAAACGTTACTCGTTACTCTTGGCTTCGGTTTAATGTTTACAGGTCATTTATTTCCGGTCATGTTATGAACAACATTAAATCCAAAGATTTTGTCCGAGGTAAAGCTGATGTATTTGTTGTAGTCTCTTGTTATTCACACACAACAATAAACAGCGATTAGCCGACGTGGGTTTTAAAACTGTAGTCTTCAGCTGAAAATCAAATGCGCGCATCTACGCAGACCAGTGTGATGCATTCGCGAGCGTCAGACAGCTATGGTTGCATTCAGGAGCATGGGACATTTCATACTTACAAGGAAAGAGACATAAACGGAACAGAACTCATACAATAATGTATTTATTCAGAAACAGTGTGGGGCTTTCTTACAATACTGAATGCTCTATAATTGTATTACTGTTATTTTTTGATTATGCACATCTACTAGCTTTTTATTCTAGAAAATATATAATATTACAGCAGCAAATTATCAAAGTTTTTCAAAAGCCTGTTTAAAAGCTCCAAATGAGGCTTCAGATCATACAGCGACAATTACGCTGTTATTGTTTTACAGGCAGAATTAGCATTTGCTGACTCTTGTCCTTTAACTACTGATGGATATACAGGAATACAGTCATACCAGTGTAAACTCCTCTCAGATAGAACAGAATGCAATATTTGGCAATTTCTATTTTTATTTTTTTATCTTTTTTTTTTTATTCAATGCATAACATGAATGCATAAATATGTCATTTTATTTCAGTGTTAAATTCTGTTTAAAGTAACAGATCATTAAAAATGTCTCCTGACATTTACTGGTTGATTTTCTTTATACGGACCCCACTGATTTTTATTAGTTACCCTGGTTTAATGTTTATAAATATATATTTCATGCCATGGATGAGTCATATATAAGCATAAACACTCATTGGTTAGCTAAAGGAAATCATCAGAAGCAAGCAGGTGTTCTTCAAACTGCAAACGTGAATTGTCTATGCCATGCTACAATGTGGGTTTCAGAAAAAGATGTTGAAATGTCTGAAAGGTCGGACAGGCAAAAGGCGTATCTGGAGATGGAGTGGGAGACCAACAAGACCTCCCTAATCCTTGGCCCTATCTCAAAGAATTGAATAGTCAAAAAATTGAGCTTTCAATTCATATAGTGGCATCTGGCGTTTTTCTTAAAGGTTACTTTATACTTTTATACTTTAAGTAGTTTCTGGAGCACATACTTTTTCACTTTTACTTTAGTAAAGAGGTCAACTTGATACTTCAACTTTTACCAGAGTGTTTTTAAACTGCAGTATCTATACTTCTACTTAAGTAACAAATGTGTGTACTTTTGACACCACTGAGTGAAACCCAGAGTTAAAGCAGAATTTAACATCCTTAACATCTACAGCTTTCAAAAATCATAGATGTTTCTGCTGCTGTTTGCTTCAATGGAAGAGATCACAAAGACGACAAAGGTCAGCTGGTGACGTTTTGTGGTTTTAATCGAAGGAAAATGCAATTAAGGTGCAACCAAGAGGAAATCAGATCCAGTAAAAGGAGAACATCTAAGGTGAGGTGAGCTTATTTAAGACTTTTCTGTGCACAGAGGGACGGACTTGCCCTTAGAAACAGTCCTGCAAGAATTGCCATAAATGAAAGAGGTGGGTTAACAAAACAGGACAATTTATCTCGTCTATTTAATGGACCAGATCAGGGGTCACCAACATGGTGCCCGCGGGCACCAAGGGGCCCTCAAGGACCACAAGGGGTGCCCTTAGAGTCTTCTAAAAATAGAACTCAGCTACGTTTGAAATTTCATTGTATTCTGTTGCTCTTCTTTTTTTAAAATCAGTTATAGAACATTTCATCATTTAATCATATATGGCATTTAAGCATTTATAGAGATTTCAAAATGAAAATGTCTAAAAGAAAATTATAAATTTAAAGAAACAAAGATATGTATATAATGTATGAAGTTTAGGTGAAAATTGACCCTTGCAATTCATAGGTCAGTATTGGTAGCCCTTCCTGTGACTCAGTGCCCCTGAATTAGCCCTCAACTTTAAAAGGGTTGGTAACCGCTGGACTAGCTCTTTTAATTTAGTATAAGAGACCTAATAAATTAATAAAACACCTATAGATGTAACCATGTTTCAATAACCTAGACGGAATGCTACAGAGATTGTAGTAACAGGTTACATTTAGTCATTTATATTAATCTGAGTAACTTTTTAGACACAACAAAGGGGTATGTAGCTGTAGGGTTACTGCACTGTACCTTCTGATTATAATATTAAATTAAAGTAATGCAACTCCTGACAGTATTATCTGGGTACTCTACCAACTTTGACTCAATTCACTGAATGAAAGACATTTTAACCAAAAATATTGAGACTTCAGGTTTATAAACAAGCAGAACCCTTTTGCTGAACCCTTTATGTTCAAACATACAGATTACACCCTGTAGATCAGTGTTTTTCAATCCTGGTCCTCAAGGCACACTGCACTGGAAAAACGATCTAGAAATAACAAAAAAATGTCTTAAATTAAGTGTATTTACCCTTAATTTGAGAAGGTAATTGAGATGGTTTGCCAATATAATGAGTATTTTTACTCTTAAAATAAGATAATTAGATAATATGCACTTTTAAATGTGGCAATGCAATTGTGTTTTCTTATTTTAAGTGTAAATTATCTTATTCCATTGGCAAGATGTCTCTTTTACCTCCTAAAATCCAAAAAAGAACAAATACACTAATTTTTAAGAAAAAATGACTTATCTAGATTTCTATTTTTTTCAGTGTGCCCTGCATGTTTTAGATGTTTCCCAGCTTTCACACACCTGTTATCAATTGATAGCAGATTATCGGAGCTTTGCTGAACTGCAATCACCTGAATCAGGTTTGCTGAAAAAAGAAACATCAAAACATGCAGAGCTCAAATAGGATCGGACCAGATTAAGCTACTACTGTATGAGAAAAAGCAGTTTTAGTGGTCAATGGAGATTTAGAAACATGCATTTCTTCTTCCCAATTTATTTATTTATTTTACCCTTTTATTATTCTAAATGACAGACACTGCACATGATTTTCTACTTTTATTTACTTAATTTTTACCAATCAAACCAGATTAAAAGCATTATTCAAAAACTTCGCTAATGCTGCCTTTTTTACTTAAATTTGAAGTCATTCTTCAGACATCTACCAATTGTTTTTACTTATAAAGTACTGCTACTCTTACTGCTACTCGTAGCAGGCAGAGATAGAAAGCTGTAGTTTTATGCGGCATCATCAGATTTTCACATATTTAGTGACTCATATTTATGAGTTAGAAGTCTCGCTCAAAAATGACAACCATGAACCTTTAATATCCACAGACAGTTATCTGTATCAATATGATTATCGAGGCTTAATTAAAAGTTTGACTGAAATCTGATGCGTGAGGACTCACCTTCTTCCCGGTCCACTCCGCCTCCCAGTAGTAAGGGCTCCCTGCCAGGGGCTCCTTGCAGAGAACTTGCCTCCAAAAGAAGAAACGATCAGGGTGGTCAGATGGGTTGAAGTTTTCAGCACACATGGTGACCTTATGCAAATCTTCTGACAGCTTCATGTGGCGATGCGCCGTGTTGGGGTCCATGGTAGGCTCAAAGCGAACTAACGGGAAATCAGAAAGCATCCTCAGGCAAAAGTGCTATAAAGTGTTTAATTTTTAGGAGTAAGATGGACTCACATTTTAACATATCCTCCCTCGTTTTAGGCTCTGGATTCACAAGTCTTATTGATGTCCCAGATGCTATAAAGAAATGCATAATTCCTTCATTCATTATTCAATAGCACATGTGAAATTCAAGATTTTGGATTGACTGCAAGTGAAGATACCTAGAGGTCGAGGTGGCGGGAGGGGTGGAGCGGGACCTGAAGCTTCATGTTCAAAACAGGTGAAAGAAATAAGGAAATAAAAAAATAAAAACATAAATATCCAAGAGCAACATCATCCCTATGCTGCTTTGTTCCAATTTTACCTTGATAATTTATTGAACCTCTAAACCTTGGAGGCTCGTGAGCTGTGAAAAAAAAAAAGAAAAATAGATTTCAACAAAAACACATTTATGAGTGATTCCAATTCTAGTCCTCTAGATTCGGTACCCTGCACATTTTAAAAACAAATAACCAGGTCGTAGGTAGGAATCTGGAAGACTTATGGGACACTAAGGAGGTCATTTAGCCATTTGATTAAAGTGCAATAAAAAACACATCTAAAAACTCCATAAAGGACTGGGACTGAAGATCTGATATGAAGTGTTTCAGAAACTTACAAGGAGGTGGTTGAGATGGTAAAGGTGGAGACGTGTCTATTTCTTCATAGACTAAAACAAAAGAGAGAACATTCTGTAAGAAGCAAGACTTTTAATCCTCAAACTTAAAATGAAACCTCTTTTAAAACTTAAGCATTTTCTGTGTGGCGCTGCAAGAGGAGAGGTTTCCAAACCTGAATCCTGTGTAGTGGCCTGACAGGAATGATCAGTGGGGACTGTGGTTTCTGTTTTAACAGCCACACCGTTGGGTGTTGCAGCCACAGGTTCATGACTCACTACAAAGAGAACAATGTTTTAGCTTTCCTGAGCAGGGCTCCCCCCCCCCAGACACCATTAGACAATGCTACAAGCATGTTCAATTGTTTGTT
Organism: Cyprinodon brontotheroides; assembly: GCA_018398635.1. Classification (NCBI taxonomy): domain Eukaryota; kingdom Metazoa; phylum Chordata; class Actinopteri; order Cyprinodontiformes; family Cyprinodontidae; genus Cyprinodon; species Cyprinodon brontotheroides. Next base: position 4,049,029 of record JAGKQL010000025.1, on the reverse strand, counting down.
TAGCACAAGCATATTAACATTTTATTCAACACTGTTATTTAAATACAAAAATATTTCAATGGATAACAAAAAGAAAACCAAAAACAAAAAATAAGTGTGTGAAGTTGGAGAGTTGGGCTCAATATCTGTCAGTACCATACCGACATTAAACCCAGCTATGACGTTTTATTTTGAGTATTTTCAGAGATGGGAAGTAACGAAGTAAAAATACTTTGTTATTGTACTCAAGTAGATTTTTCTGATATTTTTACTTTACTAATTTTTATGGCGACTTTTTACTTTTACTCCTTACATTTTTACACAAATATCCGTACTTTCTACTCCTTACATTTTAAAAAATTGGCTCGTTACTTTAGTTTTGAATCATTTCAATGGAGTTACCGTTATTATTTTTCACCTCATCAATACCAAATTCAATCTAATTGGATGGGAATCTACGTTTCATTTGACGCACCACTACAAGATGAATCGACAGATTCGGCGGTATTCATTGGCGGCAAATCATTGCAGCTTGGTGGCGGTGGTGTTAGCATAGTAGCATAGACGACGAGATGATTGAAAATGAACACAACGGAGATCTAGTCCTATTGGCAGACATCCATTTAAAATGTAGGCAACGGCATGAAAAAAGTGGTTTCTACTTTTACTTTTATACTTTAAGTAAATTTACAAGCCTGTACTTTGTTACTTTTACTTGAGTAAAGAAGTTTAATCAGTACTTCCACTTTTACCAGAGTATTTTTAAACACAAGTATCTGTACTTTTACTCAAGTACAGAAAGTGAGTACTTTTGCCATCTCTGAGTATTTTTTAAAGTTCAAAAAGCAAGACTCGCATAAGAAAGTTTTTGCAAAAGGGAAAAGGCATTTCAATATCCTGTCAGCCAAGATGAGAATAGTCCTCTGACATAGTTTGCCTCAATATTGATTTTAGCCATTTATAGGGCAAGTTACTGTAGCGTTTTTGATCACTTGCATTTCCCTTACAATTGGAGTCCCCCCAATCCCTCAGTGAGGTCTAGAAGCAAAAGATCTATATCCAGCCATTCAGCAAAGATGCTGCTACATGGCTGTACAACTTATTTTGGCATTTGGCCAATTAGATGAGCCCTTGAATGATATATTACCTACTATAAAACAAGAAAAAAGTTAATGTAAAAAAAAAGGGTAAAAAGCTAATTAAAAAGTTAAAAGGTAAAGCTAAAAGTTAATAAGCTTAATTAACAAATATATTTAGGTTTATTAACTAAAAGATGTAGGTGCCAGTATCAGCATTAATGCCTCTAAGGTTATGTTGTAAAAGTGTTTCTCAAAGAAACACTTATTTTTTTTATTTAGTAAAAAAAATAAAAGTGCTTTTATTTTACTTTTATGTTTCTTGATATGTTCGGGTAAATTGGTGTTTGTTGGTACTACATTGAAATTATTTTTTTTTCTATCAAAATATCCATATTTGATTAAATGTTACAAATGTAATAAGGTCTTGTCCTGATTCCAATAACACTATTGGCTTGAAATTCTGATTTTCAAAGTATTTTACTGAGCGCCCTATAAAGGGATAAAATCCACATATTTTTTTGTTAATGACAAATTTTCACAAATTATATTGTTATTATAATAATCTTTTTTTGCATATATTTTACCATCATGTTTAAACTATTTTTTCAGGCCCCTCTAGTGCCCCCTGGCGGCCATCACTTTGAAAACCACTGTTCTTGAGGACAGGAAATAAAGAAAAACAATGAGGAAGAGGAAAGAGAATCTGACCTATTTTGACAATCTTGGCCAAACTGTCTTTGCAGAGTTCTTGTACCGATTCTTGCAAATCTTTAATGACCGACCGAATGGAGGCGACAGCTTCCTCCTGACTTATCCCAAACTGTCCCGGGCCTCCAGTCTGACCCAACGGCTCAATGAGGAAGAAATTCTTCAGAGAAAAATGTTGCAAAGATTCAGGAAGTAAATCAACAGCAACCCATTTATTTCATTTAAAAACAGAAAATGAACATCAAGCTTTACCTTCAAGAAGCTGATGTTATCCTGCATGTAGGCCAGTCTGTTTAGCTCTTCACTCCTGTGATGGAGCTGTGCTACATCTTGTTCTAAACTCTTGACCAGACCCTCAACGCGACCATCGAAGACGGCCTCATGGGCACTCAGCAGCTCACCAACCTGCGTCCCTGTGAGATCTAAACTCTTCCCCAGTTCAGGAAATAAGTCAGAACTCTCCCTTTGAAGGGCCTGCAGCAAAGCCTGAAAAAGACACAAAACGTATAAATGTCTGATAAATAAAATACACAAAAAGGAGAACTAGAATAAAGGAAATATCAAACCTTTTGTTGACGAGCCGTATGAGGGACCTCCATGATCTTCCGCTCAGTCTCTTGGATTCTCCTCTGTACCTCTGATTGCATCTGGACCAGCTCTTTCTAGACAGATAGAGCAAAGAAAATAAAGCCATGGTGGTGGCATCACATCAGAACAAAAAGACAATGTTAGTTCGTCATTCAGTCTTTATTCTACTCACCCAACAAACATAAAGCACACCAAACCCTTCACCAAGATGGGAGTTACATTTTCCACTTGCGTACCTGTTTCTCTCTTCTCTCTTCTTGTGGTCTAACCACGTGATGTCCAGGGTGTCCCTGTTGGCAACACATCACGCACACACACTCCTTATCTTCATGGCAGAACAGATCCAGCGGTTGCTTGTGTTTAGGGCAGGGTCTGGGTTCCATCGAAGGCAGCTGTGGGTAAACGCTCCCCTTTCTAGACCCAACATCTGATAAGTCTAAGTAGAAGGGCAGTGCTGGTTCAGATGAATAGATGCCCACCGCATGGTTTTGCTTCAAGCTGTTGGTTCTTAGTTTCTCCATGGCCTGTTCAAGCAGAGTGTTTTTGGCCACGCTTGGCCGAGGAGCGAAGAGCTGCCTGCACTGAGGGCAGCTGTATTGACCTTTGCCATCTTCCTTGTCCCAGTGGTTTTCGATGCAGTTCAAGCAGTAAGAGTGTCCGCATGTTAAGGTAATGGGGTCTTTTAGGGTCTCCAGGCATACAGAGCAGGCAAAGCTTTCCTCTTCGGGCCAAGTTGAGGCCATGATGATTCTTGAGGTCTTGAAGGTATGGATCCCTCGCAATTAAGGCTACAGTTAACAAAAAGCAACGCTTAAAACAAAACGAGTATAGACAGCAAGAGGTTTAGGTTTAGAGGTGGCAGTTGACTTGAATCACATGCAACTGAAATACTTAAGCAGGTTTGGGGTGGGGCTTGTGAAACAGGTGTGGTGAGGAGTTTCTTCCAATTATGTCACTGGTGTGTTCCAATTATTTGTAAGTTTAACTAAAGTTTATTTTAAGATGAACAACACAAACTAAATATGATAAATATTTTACAGATTAAACTCACTGTGGGTTATATTATGTTTTTAATAATGATCATAATGAAGAGCAGTTTTTGTCCATTTAGGAAAAAAACAGACAAACAAGACAAACTGGTTTTTCGGCCCTGAGGAACAATGACATCATTCTGCGAGGATTTAATCACTGATTATTAACATTTTCTCTTCTACTACTAACCCAGCCCCTGTTTGATAAAAAAGGAGAAAAACAAGTTAATGTGAAGGACATTGACGTCAGCTGAGGGCTAACGCAAGGGCGGGACTAACGCAAGTGACGCAATTGATTTGGGTCCGCATCATTTTCACACCATTGCAAACTAATGAAAGGTTTTTGTCCAAAGAAGACAAAACAGAAAAACAAATAGCAACAGGACCCAATAAAGCCAAATACCCTGTAGAAATCTGATCAGTTTGTATGAAGAAGATTTAGTTAAATAATTTTATAACGTTTAGATTATGCGTATTTTGCAGTAGGCTGTGTAGAGAGTTCATGAATATGGTGTGTGTGTGTTTGTACCTGTCTAGCAAGTTATTACGGAAGAGGATTAGGGCCACTGAAAAAATAAAAAAGGTTAACTAATTTTTACATTTTACTTCAGTATGATACGGGGAAAAAAGTCAGAATTCTGACTTTAATCTCGGAATTCTGACTAAATTCTCAGAATACTGACTTTAATCGCAGAATTCTGACTAAATTCTCAGAATACTGACTTTAATCTCAGAATTCTGACTTTTAATCTCGGAATTCTGACTAATTTCTCAGAATACTGACTTTAATCTCAGAATTTTGACTTTAATCTCAGAATTCTGACTTTTTTTCCCCTCAGAATTCTGACTAAATTCTCAGAATACTGACTAAATTCTCAGAATACTGACTTTAATCTCAGAATTCTGACTTTAATCTTAGAATTCTGACTTTTTTTCTCAGAATTCTGACTAAATTCTCAGAATACTGACTTTAATCTCAGAATTCTGACTTTAATTTTGGAATTCTGACTTTTTTTCTCAGAATTCTGACTTTAATCTCGGAATTCAGACTTTTTTTCCTGAGAATTCTGACTGAATTCTGACAACTGACTGACATGTTAGCACCAAGCCGCAGCCATGTCTGTTTTAGAGACTGAACTAACTCTCTTGTTTTAATCACCTTCTGCTCTTCCATTAATGAATCAGCATCACCGGGACCCCTCGGCACGTAAAAAGTCATCTAATTCTGGCATTTTCTACCAATGTGTTACTGCCCCCCCAAACAACTCACATCTTTGTCAGTGCTCCCACATCTCTTCCTTCAGGGTGCCCATCTACATTAAGATCCAAAATTCTGAGATTAAAATCAGAATTCTGAGGAAAAAAGTCAGAATTCTAAAATTAAAGTCATTATAAGAAATTGATTTAGCGTTAGACTAAAACTAAAAGTAGACTAAGCTAAAAATAGACAAATTGCTATTTAAATAAGTGTTATTTATCTCTTCATTTTAGCAGGTAATAAATGATCTGCCAAATAACTTAATATTTCCCCCCTTAAAATAAGACTAAAGACGTTACTGTATGCATTTGAAATGACATAATGGAGTTATTTATTTCCCGTTATTTAAACCTTATTCTTATTCTATTGGCAGATTTTTTTTAGAGACAAACTTTTATTGGCAATTTGTATACACAGAGAAAATTCTCTCATCTGTCTGCTCAAATCAAGGAAAAATACACTTATCGCAAGAAAAATTGACCTATTAAAACTTTGCACTGTATGTTTTCAAAATAGGCCAGGGTTAATTTAACAGGGGCACCGGGGCCCCTTATTAGAGGGGCCCATATTGCAGTCAAGGGTAGATAATGTGAGATCTGAGCTCTTGATCAAGGCGTTTGGTGCTATTCAACTTTTTAAACAGCCAGGCTTGTGTGAAACTGATTTCCGTTTTTGTTTGATTTCATTTCTATTTTTTATTTTATTTATTTATTTATTTATTTATTTATTTATTTATTTATTTATTTATTTATTTATTTTTGCATATTAATCTTGTAAGCATGTTTTGACTCTAAAGAAATCTGAGTATAACTAGTTGAGCATTTCACCCCTCCCTCCCCAAAAGCCATTCCTCCTCCCCAATGTGGCGCCGTCATGAGACAAAGGAGCGGACCCCAAAGCAGTTAGCCGGGTACCGCGACGATTGACCAGGTATTATTGATTTTCTCCCCTCTATGAGAAAAAAATAATCTACTCTTAAGTTATGTTTTGTTGTAGTAAATATTCCATTGACAAATATTCGAATTTAGTGAGACACGCTGAGTTTTTGCAGTTTGGAAAAACACAAATATGAGCTCTGCTAATGTTTCCATTAGCATGCTAGCTTTAAGTGTTGCTAATGTTTTGCTAGTTTGGGTTGATTTGCATGGAAGCTCGTCAAACAAAGAAGATATTGATTATTTTGTGGATTAATGTTGATTAAATAACTACCTGAAGATGGAGTAAAACACATTAAATGAACTCAGGTAGCAGCGAAGTTTGACTTTGAGCAAAAACTTAGCTTCTAGAAAAATGTGTTTTAATATATTGTTTTAAAAGTGTTTTTTCTTTAAAAAAAACCCAACTAAAAGTCGTTTTCTTTTGTGATTTCTAATGTGTTTTTAAATGTTTTATACAAGGCTGCCAACTTTTCAGCAAATCTCGGGGTGAGATTTTGAAATAGTTTGGACAGGAAACCTTGTCAGGGTTAGATGAGGATATATGTGCAGAAAGGTTGGGGGTTTTCAGAGGATTTAACTGAAACAAATAGTCAAAATGTGGGATTTTTTTTTATAGCACAGCAAATATTACTGAGTAAGAATAAGTGATCTGTAGTTATGTGGAACATTTTCCCCACAATATATATTATTTTCCCTATTTTGGTACATTTTAGAGAATTGAAGTAAAGCAGAATAGGCCCTACTTGAAATACTTGCATTTTAAATGTACTTTAAACTAATTTTGCAACTTGCTTTTATTAACAATTATCTGCAGTTTAAGTAAAATAAACAATGGGAAACTGATAAGTTATCACTGGATTACTGGCACTAATACAGGAACCAGTGCAATCAAATCCCATGCAAATTACATTGTGTATGAATATTTGATAATAGGCTAAGGATAAAAAAGTTTCTTTCATTATTGTATTAGTTTTTCTTACAATTGACAAAACAGCTAAACAATTAAGACCTTCTAGGAGGCTGTAGATTTTTATAAAAACTCACCATAACAGGAGACAGTACTTCTCTGGATGTTTCATTTGGAAAATGTGATGGAAATTAAGTTAACATATTCAATGGAACAAAATTAAGGATAAATAAGTAAGATAAGTAATAATAAAAAGAGAACATCCGTGTGGTTCTCCCTTAATGAATCCTGGATAACTGAGCTGTTCTGCACATCCTCTCTGGATTTGATTCGTCTTTTCTTTGGTGGCTGATCTTATGAAAAATAAAATGCAATGGTTCTTTTTCTTTTTGTGGAGCTTCTATGGGTTCGAGAGGCTTAAAATCATAAATAATTTAAAAAGAGAATTATCCTAGTGCAGATGAGATAAAATAAAAATTAAAAAGACATACCTCTTAAGAACTGTCTTTGTTCAATATCTGGCACAGTGACTAGGTGGGAAAAAGGGCTAAATATGAACCTGACATGTTCTCATGTGTTAGCACTAAGGTTGTATTAAAAACGTGGAGTGGTTCTTGATCACCATGGTATTTTTATACATAAATAAGTGGAATGGAGTTGAGTTGTCTGTCATTTTTTAGTGTGATAAATTGGGAATATGGAGTGAGAGTAAATGAAGACACTGAGATGGGTGAGTCTCACCCCCAATGGGTGAGAGTTCAGGGGTTGACGCTAAGGATTTTTACCAGTTGCCCTTTTGGGCAAGTGACTTTCACATTTCAATTGCCCAGAAACAATTTTTACTTGCCCAGTATAATGTTTGATAAATATAGTTCTAATATTCATTTTTATATATATATATATATATATAAATGAAACATGTTTGTTTTAAATGTTTTTTGTAGTTCAGTATTTTTAAGTTTCCAGGTTCCTGGTGTGTATATGCAAGCGCCAGATAATGAACTCAAGCCTACATTACCGCAGGTTAACATGCTTTTCAATCCTTCCTGCACATTCTTTCAAACTAAACTTTGCTTTAAACTGTTGTGTGCTTAGAAAAATATAAATTGTAATGTTAAAAATCTAAAAAAAAACTTGACAGGTTAAAAACTTAAGACAACGCTTTTGGGTCGTTTTCTTCGAATGTAGTGGATTTTTTTAGTGATTATGTGAATAAAATGATGCAGAAAGACAGGTACAATGGCGCTTTGTAGCTTGTTTGTTGTTTTGGTAACTACATCGAAATTACAGCTAGGTGGACATAAATCACCCGGCTTTTTCAAATCACGCGAGAATGTGTACAAAACAACAAAAATGGCGACCTTAACGTTTCTGGTTCGTTTTCATTGAATGTCTGTGATTTTAAAGTAATTTTGAGTGATAAATAAAAAATTTCATTGCATCATGCGATGCAATGAAATTTGTACTGTCCCAACAATAAAAACTTCTTGAGATCGGGCGATTGTTAACATCGAGCCCTTGTAAATATTTTTAATCTATGAAGTTTTTTCTCTTCTGTAAGATGCAGCATCAGGCTCAGATGAACATCTTTGATGGTGTTTCTGGCTAATGAGCCCAGTCTCTCTGGTTAACATCATAGATCTACCTGCATGTTTCTGTTTTTTTTTACAGGATGTTTAGGAGTCCAAGAGTCCTGGTCTGGGCGTGTCCCCTGAGGTCTCCCCGGCTGTTGAGAGAACCTTACCTTTTTGCTTTCTCTGAACACTTTGGCTCTGCGTGGCTGGAAGTAAGACACATTTATGACAGGAGATGTGAGCAAAAGCATGAAAAAGACACAAAAGCTTTATGCCGTTCCGCTCAGCTGTCTTCTGTCGGTGCAGAGTATCAGCTGGGCGGTCATATATGTGAGAAACTCCCCTCCAAAGCCACTTTGAGAAGCCATGATCACCCACCTCAGGTCTGTGCCAAAACCAAAGTAGAATCTTATCTTTTCACCACTCTCTGGGAGCGTCTAATCAACAGCACTTTCTGGCCTTGGGATCCGTGTCAGACTACATTTAGTGTCGTCAGTAAAAGCCGATGCAACCTTCTCCAGAACTGTCTACACCGCAAGCACGGCTCTTATAACACTTTCAATATGGCGGCACCTAAACGCTGGATCTTAAACCAGTTCCACTGTCAAACACTGGCCCTGCATCAAATCCGAACTGTTCATCAGGCGGCACCTCGTGTGGCAGACACCTGGAGGGACTGCCTGTCTCCTGAGAACGAAAACAGATGCCGACAGATACTGCAGGCCAATTGGAAGCTCTACGACATGGACAAAATCAGAAAAGGAGCCAGTCATACTCATGGGAAGAACAAGGGGAAGTGGGCCTCCATCTTGGTTTCCCTCTGCCACAGTGAGGGGGGGCCAGCATTTCTGTTTACTCTGCGCTCCTGTATGCTAAAAGGCAAGCACAAAGGAGACGTCAGGTTAGTGGAAGACTTGGAAAATCAGTTGCAACCATGTTAAACAGCTGCATTTTTTTATGTTTTATTGATTCTGAGTACTAATTTATGTCGTTCTTGCAGCTTTGCCGGTGGAAAGAGCGACCCGTCAGACAGGGATGTAGTGGCCACCGCACTGCGGGAGGCCAGAGAGGAGCTGGGAGTCACTGTTCCCATTGAGAGGGTCTGGGGGGTCATGAAACCTCTGAGGGACGCAGTGAGTTAAACTTATTTGAACACTAACTTTGATTGGACTCTTTTTAAATCAAAAGAAATCATAATTTAATATTAAAAACAAAAACAAAAGGCTTTTTAAATAACTGAAAGTCATTTTTAAAATATCCTAAGTGAGTTTTGAATATTGCAACATTGCAAAATTATCACATTCATTACATCTTTTTACTTTCTCTCACATTAAAGCCATAACAACTAATTTAAAAGGATTTAGTGTAAAAAAAAAAAAAAAGGCACAACAAAGAAACACTTACTCCACTTCTTGACACTTCAAAACTCTGTGATCCCTTTTTACTTTCTTCACCTCCTTTGTGAGCATCAACAGTTCTCTTTTCTCACGTCAAAACTGAATTCTTTTGTTTTTTGTTTTGGCTTAATGCTTCCTCAGACATGGCTGGTTTGATGGCTCAAAGCCATTGGTCAACTTTCATTTGACAGACTGATTGATTACAAGCTGTAAGCATTACAGAGCCAAAGCACCTGATTAGAAAGCAGAGGTTGGTGTTATGGCTCAATAAAAAGGTCAGGAATGCTAGTACCCAAAATCGATCTGAGAGGTTAAGAATTTGTTGATGTGTTTAAAAGCATTTGGGAAATTTTGTGAGAAAAAATACCTTACAATTTCACAAGGCAACAGTACATATAAAGTTCTGTAATGGAGACAGAAAAGCAAAATCAGAATCAAACTATTTACTTCCAAAATAGATGACATCCAAAGCCTCTTTACCCCGCCGTACCATGTGACCCTTCAGGAAGTGGTTCAGCTCTTCCGGAACTTCGACAGGCATTTAATCAGCCTCAGTATTCAGTCAAGATGTTGGAGTTTGTAGGAGAGTTGCGGTCAGCTGGATAGAGTGTGGATATATTCTAAGAATAGATTTGTTGGAAAAACAAGCATCTAGGTGGGTAAAACTAGTTTGGTTAGATTAAACAATGTAATGATCATAATCTGAGCAAACCACTGGTTACAGTTGTAAGATTAGTGTTAAGTGTTATTGCTTTTAAAGACATTGACTTCCATTCCTGAGGTTAGTGGTTCAAAACCCCCTTCAGACTTTTGAAAGTTGCCATAAAACTTAAAAAGTATTTTGGCTAATGTGACTAATTTTTATTGGTTTGCCCTTGTATAAATATAGATTGGGTAAAAACATTGCCAAAGTTGGTTAGTTTAACCAAAAGATTGGTTGAACACAACTTCCAACCTAATCAAAACCAAAAACTTTAGAAAAACTATTACTTTTGAATAAAAATGACCAACTCCTCTCATTTTTCTCATCATTGCCCAAGTTGCACAAACGCTTTCACTGTATGCTTGAGCTTATTTCCATAAAATGGCAGAAAAACAGTGTATGTTAAATGATTTCTCTTCTAAGACATTTTACACACAAAAAAAACTTACAAAAGATTTTATTATACAGACCAATCAATAACAATTTCAAAGGAACTTAAATGGGGGAAAAACAACAGCAAAAATCACAGATTATATTACTAACTGTAGTTCTCCATTCCACCAGTAGGTGGTGACATGTTCACATGAAGTTTCATGAACTGTGGGGACGGTTGAAGCAATTAGCCAAAACGGTTCAATGCCTCATGAGGCTTCATCTTACCATCACTACTGTAAACCCAGCAGTTATGAGAGATGACTTAATGTTTGTTAGAGAAGAATAGGGAATAAAAACATAAAAATTAGACCAAGAAAGCTAGAAAAAAGTGAAGCAGAGGTTTCAAGAATGTCAGCTTAAAGATTTTCAAGCCATCATGGAAAGAAATCTCCCTCCAATAAAGCCAGCTGGATGGCTCAACAAACACTAGTAAGGTTACCCTTTGTGGCGCTAAATACGGATGAGAGCTGGTAGAATACTTTTTAGTGTAAAGATTCACTTTCCATCAAGGAAACAATGTTAAATATGCAGCCTGGGCTTTAATGACATGGCTTGGATTAAAGCAAATGTTAAAATGGCCTAGAATTTGACAAAAAGGTGAGAAAAATCCATGATTTGGGACTTCCTTTTGTTGTGAGTGGGCTTTATATGTTGGTATTTCTCCGCAGTCAGGGATGATGATCGCTCCAGTGTTGGCTAACCTTGGTCCACTTGAGGAATTGGCTTTCAAACCGAACCCAGAGGAGGTACAGTCAGATATGCAACACAATCTGTTTGTTTTCTTTTTATCATGATTTGACCCAGTAATATCAGGTGTAATAGTTTGGTTTCATGTTGGGAAAACATCCGTAAATTTAACTTGTTTTCCAGGTGGACGAGATCTTCACCTTGTCCTTATCGCACCTGTGCGATTCCCAGAACCGCGGCTACACAAACTTCCGTACCGGTGACAAGTACGGATACACCCTTCCAGTGTTTCGGAACGGGAAGCATCGGGTGTGGGGTCTGACTGCAGTCGCACTGGACAACACTCTGAAACTCATTATACCTCCATACAGCTCTGTTACTGAGGTGTTCAGTGCTTGAACATGTTTTCCTGTGTAGCAAACGTGAATAATAAGTGAAAAATTTCTTTCACTTCCTCTGATTGATAGTTATCCATTTCCTGTTGTGTTTTATTGTTTACTTTGTATTGGCTGAACATATAATGATCTATTTTGATTAGAGAGCTCTGCCAGGTTTTGCTAAACTTACTGAAGAAAATGACAGTTTAAACTTTTCTTTTCTGGTGTTTTTTTTTTAAACTAATAAATTGAAGGAGTCGATATTTTTTTATGAAGTCCTTTATATTGAAACAAGCACATCTATAAAAAAGAGCCCAATGATTGCCTTTGATCATGTTAACCTCATTATTTCCTTCTTGATTGAACCCAGACTGATATTAAAGCCTAAATAATCAGTGTTTTATAACTGGAACAATGTAATAAAGATGATTTTAAAGCAACTTTTGTTCCCATTATGGCTTTTTAGTTTTTACAGTACTGACATGAAAACAATAAATAAGGAAAAAGTCAGTTTAATATTTCTGTAGACATGTAATGTGACTTTTAGGTCTATTATTTTAAAAGGTTTAAAGTTTCACTTTAAATAGCTTTTTTTGTTCTTGAGGGTAAATTATGGGGGGAATTTTGTTCCCTTATTGTTGCAAGTAAAGAGCAAGTTTTTTTTTAAGTAAAAATGTAATCCAAAAATCAATAAGTGGAAAAACCTCAAATGTCTCTTTAAATATTTGTGTTTTATGAATTGCATTCTTTCCAAATTGTGTTTTAAAGATCGCATTCCTTTTCGGTCTGGGCTTTCCTTTGGAGGAAGTAGCAAAGATCCACTGGTCAACATGAGCGTCAAGCAAGCTTTTCTAAGCTTATCTGTTATAGGGGCCTGAAATAAAGAGAATGTTGATTGAAAAGATTGCAATTTATGAAACTATCCGACGTTTGAAATGTTTTTCAGTTTTAATGGACTGTTTCAAATTCCCCTTTACAAAATGTTTTTGCTTGCAACAATAATTGAATAAAATTCATTCCATAGTTTTGCAGCTTTAGTCTGTCTTTAAGGGGAATAAAAGTGCGAATGTTAAATTCGAATGTTAAATTTTAAATCATGAATGCAGTAATGAGTTTATGCAGTAACAGGTTTAAGGTTGGGAGCACTCCACAGGGTCCTCTGAGTCCGGTAAGAGGTGGCAGTTGAAAGGCCAGCTAAAGGAGAGGAGGTCTAAGGCCCGGCTGCACTGCTGCTCGGCAGAGGAGCAGACCGAGCGGCAGGGCTGCAGGACGCCACCCTGAGGGCTGCACTGAGGAAGGAACATCCCGCACGCCAGCTTCCGTAGCGGCTCGAAGCATGTCATCTCCATTAGCACCTGGCCATAAAGGAGAGTAAAACCTGATGATCATGGTGGAGGTAGAGTTAGGGCAACCTTTTGGAGGGAAATGTTACCCTGTATTGTCTTAGAAGTGTGGCAGCCTCCCTCTGGTCAGAGATGGACAGCCATATGTTGGGGAATGAGGTGATGTTGTAACTGAGGCCCTGACACATCTCCACCTCTATGATCTCACACGAGGAAGCTGGTTTCATTATTCAGAAACAAACAGCAGAAGAACATTAGGCAAATCCATTCAACAATAAAGGAGCTGAAGTTCCTTTAAACTGGGGCATCTTTTTTTAATCTGAGCGTCTCTTTCCTTTGCCTTAATGTGAACAATAGATTGTCTCCTATGTCACCTTCTCAATAGCAGTAGACAAAAAAAACCCTGCATCCCTTCTTGATTGAGGTCAGCGATAAGATGGACTTACTGAAAGGAGGGTAGGTGGAGTTACCACAGCTCTGCTCATCAGCTCCATCTGGGCAGTCGTTCCAGCCGTCACACAGCAGCTGCTGGTGGAGACACACCCCTGTGCTGCAGGAAAACTCATCAGGGCGGCATGTTTCTGTTAGAGGAAAACAGAAAACAACAAAGGTTGGCATGGCAACCTGTGCTTAGGCTTCTTCAGAGTCATATGTCCAGAAAATAATATTTTATATTAGAACTTAATTCCTTGATTCAATTGTGGCTGTGGATTTAAAATTAATGGTTAGATATTTCAAAAGGGGTTTGTATATTGCATCAATTTTAATGACTACAGATGTATTGCCTACAGTTTAGACTGACATTCTTGTGTTATTTTTTGGTTGTAAATCTTATCTTGGTTCTGAACAACAATTTTGTTTTGAGTTAAAATGTATTCCTTTATACCTCTAGTCATATGTTTAGTTATTATATCTGCCCCAGGCTTTTGTCTTTGTTGCCACTAACAGGTTTTCTATTAGAATTTTCCTGTTTTTAAGCCCTAAAAAAATCCTGGCTGTGCTGTTGAAACACCTCCCCATAGCATGATACTGCCATCACCATAGGAAACCAAGGGGAATGCTGTGTGCAGATTTAGTTCCTTGGTATGAATTGTGTTTTCCACGTAGGTTGAAACCCAAATTGGCCTATTTATGTTTTATTCTCTTGAGTTTATCGTGACTTTAAACGGGGCAGAATAAGAAATGACTTTTAAGGCAATGAAAAAGGGTTCTTTTTAACGCTATAATACCAAATGTATCGTATTTGATACATACGGTTTCTGAAATGTTTTGCATCTGACACCTTTTGCATAATTTAATGGTAAAAACTTTGCTCAAAAATCCTATTGTACACAATCAGATATACCTGATAACAGCCAGTAGAAGACTACACAAAAAATAATCTTGACTTATCGATAGTAATAAATTATTAATATCAAAAATGTATTTCTGTTTTTTCTTTTTACATATTTTTGTTAAAAAGGGCAAATAAGGAATTCAAACCAAAAAAAAGTTATTTTTCTGTTTTGTTTTATTCTTGGATCAGGCTTTAAAGTGTTAAGGCTCAACAATTTAGCCAAAAAACTAAATTGCAATTATTTTTAACCACTATTGTGATTTTATTTCAATTTTCGTTTGCACCAACAAGAAGCATGGAGCTGTTTCACACAGAGTTTAAATTTTTCATGACTTTTAAAATGTATTTGTCCAGAGTCCATTGTTGCAGGACTTTAGTGTAAACTTTGTATAGAAAAGTGTTTATTTCTATTTGCATGCATGGATCTGCATGCTAGTTGCAGCTCTCTTTCTATGTGGCGGTAAACCCACTGTTGGTGTCGTACAGCCACCTTAAGGGCTGGAGAGAGAAATGCAGTTTTTTACTGTTGTTAAATATAATGTTACCAAAATTGAGTGCTTCTGCGATTAGACAATTGCGTTTTAATAAATTGAAATAGATTAGATTAGATTAGATGAGCTTTATTGATCTCACAGCGGAGAAATTCACTGGTCACATATTGGCATAGTAATTAAAGAAGGTGCAAACAAGGAGGAAAAGGTGCATTAGGAATAAGAAAAATAAAATAAAAAGAATAAAAATAAGAAATAAAATAAAAATAATACAAGGGAGTAACACAGAGACTTGAGGTTTGAGGTTGCTATTATTCTAATGATTGCTCAGCCCTTTTCTTTAAGTTTCACATGCAATATCCCGGATAGACTGTCTAATGTATGTGGTTTATAACTATTTTTCTTAATCTTTTAACTGTCCCTCACTTAGCTTGACTCATTCTACTTAAACCAATTAGTATATTTAGTGCTTGAGGTCAATAATTTTTCTTCTAAATTCATAAAAATAGAATGTTTTTGTTTAATTTCAGAGACTCAATAATTATAAAATCTATATTATAGCTCTTGATAAATCTTGTTTTGTCGCTTTTTGGGGTATTGAGTAAAACCAATCAATGTTTTATGCACTATTTTGTGTTGATTTAACATTAAAATCCCTAACAGGAAATTCATACTTTTGCAAGACACTGTAATTATTTTCTTTTTGCCAAATGCAGAACAGACCCAGATCATAGTTACCATTCCTCAATCTAAACCAGAGGCCGATTTCATTCATATTAATAGAATGAACCTCTTTTGATTCCACTTGCACAGTCCGATGAAGGACTGCTGCAGTTTTGTATCAATGGATATTTGTCAGGAACTTAACATATAAATAAGCATCATCTTGTCTTCTTATGACCAATCTGAGAATCATGGGGATAAAAAAGATAGAGGGGGAGTGAGAAGTAAATCAGTAACTTTCTAAAAGCTGAGAACTCACTGTTCAGCACAGAGATGGCCTGGTATGTGGCGTTAAAGCCGCTGTCGGCCACACCCTCATCAGCGACAAACACCACTGTCATGTGGGAGCCAGAGGAGGTGAGGTCTGGTGGGAAGGTGGTGCCACAGTACCTGTCAGCAACGCACAGCAGCTGCTTTATCTCTACTTATGGAGCTCAGTTTGAGGGACAGACAAACGTTTCTATAGTTTCTAAGGACTGTGTCGACCTTACCTTCCTAAAACCCTCCCGGCTCCAATGCTGCCGCCGTCATGAACTTCAACATAGTCAAACTCACACACATCCTGGGTTTCCAGGCTAAAGTTTCTGAAGCTCAGGTTGATGACGTGACCCTCGTCCACAGATATATACCACATGCACAACTAGAAAACAAAGATGACGTTGCTTTTTCATTTATCAGCGGTTGAGTGTTTTTCTTTGGCAGCAGCCAGTCTTTCCAGTAGTACCAGTTGATGAGGATAAGGCCTGGGGTGATTTGGACTTGCCAGGTACCCATAGTTTCCAGACTTCTGGCCTCCACATTCTGAAAAACAGCAATGGTCACTTGTTTGTTCTCCATGAACATCCCTGTTTCCTTCCTAACAGCTTTTATGTTTCCACCTTTCTTCTTCTGGCTGCAGTACGCCTCATCTGTTTGGTCGTTACAGTTTGGGTGACCATCACACACAGACACGGGCAGAAGGCAGCGGCCTCCGTCGCACATGAACTCTTCACTACTGCAGCTCTCTATGCGAAAACACAAAAGATGATAATGTGATAGTATAAATAAATATAAGCTTGCATATACACCCAGGACTGACTTTGTGCAGGCAGGACGGCTCTGTACTGTGCAGCAAAGCCGTTACCGCCGATGCTGCCGTCAGAGTGGAAGGTGACCCACGCGGTACTGCTGTTGGTGTTGAGCGTTGGAGGGGCCACACTACCACAGAACCTGCAGCAGAAAGGCTTGTGGTTTATTTGAATCACTTTTATTAAGCATCCATTACAATTCTTAGGGTCTGTATGCAAAATATTTATTATTTTACCAATAAGTTCCAACATTTTCAAAGACTGAATGCAAAAAGATGGATATTACCAAGTAAATCTAAATACCCTTTAAAGGAATAGTACACCCAAAACATGATTAGCCTTCATTTTCTACTATACACCCCCATGCTGAACAACACTCTGGGTACTTTTTTGACTATCTCAAATGCATCTGGAGATCTGGGAGGCTTCTTGCTGTCTACTGACATTCAAATAATGGAGGTCCTGAAAGGAGCCCGAGGCAGAATGTTTTTACGTCCATAAAAAGTAGTGTATAAGTTTTCCTCCGCCAGCTAGCTCGAATGGAGGAAAGCATTGAGCAGCGGCAGACCAAACCAGATGAGAATGGCATTCAGCTCAAACAAATGAAAGTCATGCTCAGCGTCTGCTCAGCACGATAATGCAAGTCCTAGAAGAAGATTTTTGCTGTTTACCTGTTTCTTTCTTTGCAACAGGTAAGCGAAACATTTTCTGAGGACTTCCAGTGCTCGCATTATCGGCATGAGTTCTTTACCGCGCTGAATCGCACTTTCATCTATGTTTGGTGTGCCCGGCTTCCGTAAGCGTCAGTGAGCGGCGCGATATGCGTGCTTTCAGGAAATCCCTATACACTACTGTTTATATGCTCTAAAACATTCTAAATGACTTTTGTGGACTTAATTCTGGATGCTACCTACTCAGGACACTTGGAATACATTGGGCCAGCAGTATGAGGGAATATTGACACGTTTTTTTGTGGACTTTTATGGACCTTTCTGCCTGGGCACCATAGACCTCCATTATTTGAATGTCAGCAGACAGCAAGAGCCTCCCAGATCTCCAGATGCATTTGAGATATCAAAAAAGTACTCCAGAGTTGGGTGTACTATTCCTTTAAGCCCTCTTTGTTCAAGATCTCTTCAATGTCATATGCTAATCTTTAGCGCCATCTTGTGTCTTTTTATAATAATATTTACTGGAAAAGGTGGAATCAGTTAAGCAGTTTCATGTAAATGTGTGGTATTAAAATGAAATGTTTGCTTTCTCCTCCTCCCTAAGGCCCGACCAACCTGGTGAAAACAGAGGTCTCCTCGATCTGTTCTTGAACCTCCAACCAGTCAAACAGACAGGGGGACGGTCCCTCCACTGCTAAAGAGGAAATACGAATCTGAACCAAGTGAGGAGGTGGAACCTGGATCACCCAGACGCAATGTGAGTTTGGGGGGTAGGGGCCCGGGTGGTTTGGAGAACTGAAACTGTTCCCTAAGTCAGTCATAACGCCTCCACAACCTGACAGACAGAAATAAACATTTAAAATAGGGAGAAAAATAAAGCATGCAAAAGGAGAAATCAAAAGTCTGTTAATCTAGGATGGACCTACTTGTTTCAGGCCTGGGGATCCTGGCAGGCTGTGCTGAGGCTGTGCTGCCTATGCTGCTGATATTTGAAGGTACCGTGGGTGAAGTGTGGGAAACTTCATGTCCTGTACTCTGCAGGCCTACAGAGGATGTAGCCAGCCGATCATCTATTATCTGGTCCCTCAGCTCTAAATAAAAAAGAGAACAGAAATACATCTAGAAATAGAGTAAGAAGCAAAACGTAATCCTCAAATATCTTCTATTGCACGATGAATAACTGTGGTGCAGCAGGGACTCACGAGTTAGAATAAGAGCCAGTGCCAATCCGATGGCTGTTAACAGGAGCAGGGCAGCGGCAGAGACCACCACCACCCCCCATCCACCGCCCGCACTACGGAAACGCATCAAGCACACTTCCAGAAAACCTCGACCTGATTGACAGATTATAGCCACACACATTTGATAACATGATTTCTTAATTGGCTTATGCCAAATAAAATGCACGAACCATGATGATGAGCAGTTTCAGAACACTACATGTGACATAAGTTATTTTCTGTCGAGGTAAAATCAGGGCAAGAGATTGCATATGTTTCATGACTCCTCAATTGAGGACGAGTTAGCCTGTTAGTCTGAGTTTGTGCTAGCCATCAGTGTCATTTAAAGGTCAGAGGTTGTCCAACTCACTGGCTGCTGGGGGTTTGATTGGTTCAGGGGTGGATGAGGATGTCCTGAATCCCTCCATCCTCTCCTCCTGCTCCCCTCCCAGCTCAAAAGCAGGATTACAGAAGACATTCTGCAGAAAAGACAAAGGAACCAGCTTTTATAGATCCCTGTAGAAAGGAATATGTCCTTCCTCTTACAGATGTATATTTAGCTTGCTTTCAGCTAACCAAACATGTATTTTGACTTTAAATAAGATTTTTGACGATTTTAGTTTTCTCCCACTGTCTTAAAAAACATTCAAAATATGTGTAATAATCTATACTGTGCTGCAATATGAAATACAAAGATGTTCCTCTCTTCTTCTAACTAATCTCTGCCACTATCCTGCAGTAGTTCTGGATCCATCTCAAAAAGAGATCCACCAAAGAGAGATAGTGTACTTTTAATCCATCATCAGGTGTTATATTAATTATTGTTTGACTACTTGGTCAGCTGGGCTTCTCAGTGATGCAGCGTGTAGCACTGCTGCCTTGCAGCAAGAAGGTTCTGGGTTCAATTCCCGGCCTGGGGTCTTGCTGCATGGAGTTTGCATGTTCTTCCTGACCATGTGTGGGTTCTCTCCGGGTACTCTGGCTTTCTCCCACAGTCCAAACACATGACTGTTAGGTTTATTCTCTTTAGGTGTGTAAATGGTTGTTTGTCCTGTTTAACTGTGTCGGCCTGGCAACCTGTCCAGGGTCAGACTCTGCCTGTAGACAGCTGGAGATAGGCACCAGTGACCCCAGCAGGGATGAAGCGTGACAGATGGATATATTCCTCTAGTTGATAACCTGAATATATGTTTTTTTTTCTTTATTTCACAAAAGTATTCACCAAGCAGACAAGGCTAGATCTGAATCTTATCTTTCTGATACCTTAGATGCTGTTTTTTTTTTGTTTATATTAGGGATGCACGATATAATCGGCCCCCTATCATTATCGGCCTGTATCGGCCTTAAAACTGAATATCGGACATCGGCCACCCCACCAATATTTAACCCGATATTTGATCAGCTTCTGAGTTTCTAAAGTCTAAAAAAAAATAAAAAATACTACTCCTTCTTCTTCCTCAAAAACTTCTTTTTTTACAGACTTAAAAACTTCTAAAGACGAGGGAAAAAATATTGATACATTAAAATATCACAATATCTTCATATGCTGACATATTGCCATTTAAAAACACCATATCAATCTCTTTTACTAATGAAATATTGCTATATGTCATCGTTATGCTACGAAATCCCCCGAAAATTCACGAAATTTTGCCATATTTTTATATGTTGATATATTGACACGGTATCGATCTTTTTTACTAACAAAATCTCACAAGAATTTGCAAAATATCACGAGAGTTTGTAACAGAACGATGAAATTTCACGAGATTTTTAAAGTAAAATAGATCGATACCGCGTTTTTAAAAATCAAATTGATATCAGGATATGAAAATATATTTGAGTATATTATTTTTCAAAGTGTCAGAAATGGATAACAAAACTGCTATTTTCAATGACTACTTATTTTTGTCCAGCTTTAACATCGGTATCGATATCGGTTATCGGCTACAGGAGTTTTAAAATATCGGATATCGGTCAAAATCCCAATATCGTGCATCCCTAGTTTATGTATGTAGCTTCTCAAAAATGGTTGTTTGTCTCTGTGTTGCCCTGCGATGGACTGGCGACCTGTCCAGGGTGGACCCCGCCTCTAGACAGCACCCCTCGCGACCCCGCTTGGGATAAGTGTGACAGAAAATGGATGGATGGATGCTTGGTCAGCTCTCCATCCTACAACCCTCAAAACTATCAAAGGTCTTTTTATCCTTAAACACAAAATATCTTGAAAAACATCAATATTATTGGATTTCCAAAGATTCGTCTATCTACAAGTAGTTTTTCCAGATATACGATGATCCATATTTTTGTTTCTCCATGTCTGAAATAATTTTTTTTATGTAAAGATGACTCACAAAGAACCACTAGCAGAGGAGACCTGCTAAAACAACACAGACGTAACACTTTCTCTCACACCGGTCCTGTATATCAAAGGGAGGAGCCTGAACAAACATTGGTCTTTTACTATTATTGTATTAATTGTATTGATATCCATGGTATGATGTTTTTATAACATCCTTTCATAAATGAGTAATGTTTATTTATATCATGTGAAGCTGCTGTCAGTGGGACTAAAGATCGAAATAGTAATAGACCACATTTTAGTTATCTTTTTTTAAGTGGTTATTGTGTTCCCTCCCATTTCTAAAGGCACCATGAGCAACTGGCTTATTATCCAAATTATTAATTGCTGTTAAGACAAGAGGAAACCCAATTACTTAAAGG
>JAGKQL010000025.1:3997385-4027783 GCA_018398635.1 Cyprinodon brontotheroides | reverse complement strand
AAAAGGTAATAACGCTGAAAGGTAGGTAGCCCAATCAATTGGCCTTTGGATGGAATTACTTTAAAAAAAAAGTTGGATCTCTAAAAGTTTGCAAAGGAAACTGATACCTGCTATTATTACCTATCAAATGCAAGAGTTTCATAAAGTTTTAATTCATCATGTCACATTTCCAGCAGGTGTCTGCATCCTTGCTTTAAAAAAAGCCGATCCTCACCGCTTCCCCACCTACCTTATAAATGTCAGAAGAGTCGGAGTAAACAGAGACCTGGCTGAGATCAGACATCTTCAGTCTCAAAGGGAAAGAGAATCGATTCCAGTCAGCAATCCAGTCCAAAGGAACGGCCCTTTTAGGAGTAAATCTAGAGGGACATCAAGAGGAGAGCTGTTTCTCTATAAGGACCTTTAAAGGACATTTACTGGAGTTTTCTTACCATTTTTCATTTTGAGCAAACTGTTTATTTCCACTTTGATTGTGAAAACAAACTTCAATCCTGTACTCAGCAGTCATCGTCTGTAATCCATAATCAATCAAAAAGTCAACAATAAAGTCAAAATGATTGACAGGAGAAGAGTTTCAAGCTGTAGTTATAAACATAACCATCCTTCCTGATCTTTGCTCCAGCTGCATTTCTCTTGTGTTTCTGCTAGAATAGGGCTGGCAAGAAAAGGGTTTCATAAAGTTGTTCTCGGTGCTGAGCAAATCCGAGTCAGCTGAGAGGTCTAAGCCCTTAGAAGGAGGGAAAAAGTAAGGCGATGGGGGGCGGGGAGGTGTCCTTTCTAAATGGTATAATCCTTCAATGGTAAAGAAACATACTTTTCTGTGTTTGAACGTGCAAACTGAAAGTTTTTAGGTAACTGGTAAAAACCAAATAGTCTCAGTTATTAGATATTAATTTAAAAAAAATTTTTAAGTGAAAATTCTGTGTTAGGGTTTAAATATGCCAAGTTGTTTTTTTTTAGTATCCGTTAGTGTTTTTATCATGGTCTGCTCTAAAAACAGAATTATTCAGCAGAAAAAGGTAGTGCCACTAAAAAGTGATGAAATAAATCTGTTTTCCTTCCTAAATTGCTCAATCGCTCGCTCCTTGTTTGGCATCTGGATGTTAATGGGTAATCAGTCATCAAATAAAGCCACTGACTGCATTGGGGCAGTCTGTGTTTGTGGTTTCTGCCACTTGAAGACGAAGGAACTGAAAATAACCGATTGTGATCATGACCATCAAGTCTGCGCTGTGGATCCTTCTCTCTATCACCATCCAGTGCGGTGAGCATTTCAGCTTTAATCTTATTTTGGTGCTAAATGACTGGTTGCATTTGTAAACCGAGGTACTTGTCTGACTTGTTTTTAACCTTATGTGCTCCAGCGGTTCTGCAGGAGTCCGACTACGACGATGAAACAGACGACTACTACCAAGAACCTCTGAACTGCTCGACCACAGAGAGAATCAGAGGCGGACATGTCACCTACTCACAGGTGGACATTATAAAACTCATCTTGTTTTATTTCAGCAGCACAATCGATACCTCTTTTTCAAAAGTCCAGGTGCATCTCTGTAAATTGGGATACTGTCAAAAACTGCATAGATTTCTTTAATTCATTTAAAAAAGAGAAGGTAACTAAGAAGATTGTGATCTATTAAAGCATTTAAAACAGTTAAATTTGATGTTTGTGGTTTAAAATGTTGGTATTTTTGGCAGGTAAGGCCTTCTGTAGAGCAAAAATCTCCCTCTGTATAACGCTTGTCAGCAGAGGGAGGCTTGCATGCTCTAAAATCACCTGATAGACATCTTTGATTCCTATAGCTTCCTGTTTGATCTGGAATAGAATTTAAAATCCTCCTCATGTATAAATCCATAAATAACCAAGGCCCCATCTTATATATTAAACTTATTATTTCTTATTATGTTCCTAACAGATCACCTTTCTCTCAATCTGCAGGTTTTACTAGTAGGACACCAATTTCTAAAGAAGAAGAGAGCTAGAATGGGAGGCAGATCTTTTTAGTTATCAGGCTCCTCCCTGAGACCAACTACCAGTTTTAGTCTGTGAGGCAGACACACTGTCTACTTGGCTTAAAACTTTACTTTTTGATAAAGTTTATAGTAACAGGGACATAGGGACCTATTTTTATCAATCTACACCATTCTGCTGTTCTTCTGTTCTCCAATTCTGCAACATTTAACTGCTAACTTTTTGCTCTCAATGCTTTTTCTCATCATAGCAGCTTTCACTGTTTTGGTGCTTGTTTAGTTCAGTGTTTAGTCCTGTTTTTCTCCTCAACATGCTGCTTAGGGCTCGACTTGTAACCTTTTGATCATCCAACTGTGTGTGCTCTCTGAGTAATGTTTTTTGGCATGAAAACCGATGCATAGCTCTTCTGCTTAATGTTTTCTTTGAGGCATCTATGTAGGTAGTTTACTTTGACCTTTTCTAACATTGAAAGCATATATGGATCAGCGCTTCCATGTTTCTTTTCACTCTGAATTTGTTTCTGCTGGAGGTTTTGCTGAGTCCTCTGGAGTTACAGATGTCTTTGAGGAGCAATGTAAAATAGTGGAGAGGAATAAAAATTATTTAATAAACTGAAGCAGGTAGATTGCATTTCTAATGCTGAACTGGTGGATTTTTTTTGCAAAAAGAGCAGGGGACATAAACAGGAGACAGGGGAGCTTCTTTTTTTTTTTTAGGAAAACCTTATTTTTTTTTACCCAATTTTACTTTAGAATGGATTATTTATTTCCTCCCCAGGGCGGCATGGAGGGCAGCGTGATGACGTATCACTGTGGTCCAGGGAAATACCCATTTCCCGTCAGCTTCAGAACCTGTGGTGCTGATGGAGACTGGTCAGCGATGAGACTACCCACTGGCAGACTTGTATCCTGGGCCAGTTGCAAAGGTAACTTTTTCCAAGAATCCCCATGCACCTGTCTCCTCCCCCATCTTCTGAACGCCTTTCTGTCCCCGCCACACACAGACATGCTGTGTCCGGGCCAGCTGCAGCTGGACAACGGTGAGTTTTGGCCCCGGGATCAGTGGTTCCGAATTGGCACGACACAGAGCTTTTCCTGCCAGGAGGGGTTCTCTTTTTACGGATCAGCAGAGAGAAACTGCACCGCATCAGGAGAGTGGACCGGAGCTACACCCATCTGTGACGATCATGGTGAGGAAATGAGTTTCTCTCTACACCACTACTGATACATTTTTAGTGGGAATAATATTCTTTAAACAGAACTATATTAGGTGCAGCTTCCTGTTATTTTTTAGCCTTATGTAAATCATTTTATCTTTAGATTTTTTTTTTTTTGACATTTTGTTTTATTATGACAACAAACATTAAATCATTTTATTGGAATTTTTAAGATAGACAAACACAAAGTAGTAAATTGTATTTTTACTGATTAAAAACCAGATTACTATTGTTATTTTTTCAAGTACTGTCAATTTTGATTTAGAAAATTAGTAGTAACTCCGTTAGAGTAGATGAAGAGTGTCTGGAAACATCAGTTCTCAAGTCTTAACATATATTTTCACTCGGTTTTAGGCCATTTACACTGGGCCTCACTGGAAAAAAATCGAAGTCTAGACAAGTCATTCTTTCTTAAAATAAGTGCATTTGTTATTGAATTGAGGCAAGTGAGACATTTTGCTAATGGAATAAGACAATTTACATTTAAAATAAGAAAACACAATTGCATGGTCTTATTTCAGGTGCATTTTATCCAAATATCTAATTTTAAGAGTAAAAATACTCATTCCATTGGCAAATCATCTCATTTACCTACTCAAATTTAGAGTAAATACACTTAAATTAAGACATTTTTGTTCATTTTTAGTTTTTCCAGTGTGTAACTGCAGAGGCAGTATGATGGAAATTATTAGAAAAAGTATCCCATTTTTAGAGGTATTTCCTGTTTTAAAATTATTGATAGGAATGTTTAATTTCCTTATATTAAACTTAAATTAAACTTGATGGACAGTAGTTTTGAGATTTAAAAGAGAAAACCATTTATCGACTATCTATGACAGCTATTGGGCAGTGTTGGCCTAGTGGTTAGAGCAGTGCACTTGTGCTCTGAGAAGGTTGCAGGTACCCAGTTCGACCCCCCCACATACTGCCATGTTGGGTTCCTGAGCAAGACCCTTAACCCCACACTGCTCCCCAAGGAGATGGGATAAATGCAGAGTAAATTTCCTCATTGTGCGAAGATAAAGAGATTTACATTTACGTTCATGCAGTTGACGTTTCTAGTTCAGCTGTTAAAAAGTTTAAACTGAAAGGTGTGAAAACTTAACCAAAGGGAGACACTGCAAGAAACGTTTCGGGAACCATTATGACTCATGAACAAACTTAGAGCTGATCTATTTGTTCAGGTTACTTTCCTCCTAATATTTGCTACATTGCAGGTGCTGTTGATCTATAACTAATTTTGTTACAACCTAAAACTGCTTTTCCAATCAAAATTAAATTGTGATTTAATATATTAACAAGTTCAAGATGTAGACATTAAAGGTTTAGTGGTGGATGTTCTTTTTCCGGGTGGATCATCAAAATAAGAGGTCCTCCTAATTGTCAATCATTCTGGTGATATGTTTACATAAGGCCATCCTATGTGGTCCTCCCAATTTTCACTTACCGGTAGTGAGTCTGACAAAGTGGAAAAAGTTGCAAATCTTCTTTTAGAAAGTAAGCTTGTATGAGTGATGCAAACAACAACTTTTAAACAGAGCGTGCACGAGGAGAAATTAACCTGTGCATGCTCTCGCACGAGTTTAATAGATGTTCCCTCTCAGGAGCGAGTACAGGGTTGTGCATGTCAACTTTTTTTTTAGAAATTTAGAGGGCTAGTCTTTTCAAAAATTCGCGAACATCCTCCAAAATACCTTTAATGTTATGTTGATGTTGTTTTTTCCTTATTTACAGTCAATGATTGCAATGACCCAGGGGTCCCTCCAGGGGCCGAGAGATCGGGTGACCGGTTCCGGACAGGTGCAAAAGTAACTTATCGTTGTCAGGCTGGGATGCATCTGCTGGGGTCGGCTGAAAGGGTTTGCCTGGAGAACAGGGAGTGGAGTGGTTCGTCACCAAGGTGCCAAGGTGGAAGCTTTTATAATTCAGATTAGAAATAAAATACTCAAACATGTCCATATTGGACCTTCATCAGCAGCTGTTCCCTGCATCCAGTATTTTTGTGCTTTACCTGCAGCTCCTCACGCCTTCGCATACGCCCAGCTCTGCAGCCGCAGCCTTGGCTGGATCCCTCGCCGGAGTGATGGACGTTCTTTCCACAGATTCCAAAAAGAAAAGTGGGTTCATTTTTGTTACCATGAATTCATTTTAAATATTCAAAGGAAGAAAAAACATCAACCATGTTTTGTGCGTAAGCAGATGTTACCCGGTCATTTGGGCGAAGCTTTCTTGTGGGTGAAGTCAGTCGTATGAATGTCTACATTTTGCTGGACACATCAGGAAGCATCAACAAGCAGAACTTCGATGAGGCGAGGACTGCAACCATCGCTCTGATCAGAAAGGTCTGCATACGCGATGTTCAGGGTTAATGTGACGCATAATACCCTCTTATAAAGTCTGCAACTTCCTCTCTGTTTATTCAGCTTGACAGCTACGACGTCCAGCTGAATTTCCACGTGTTGTCGTTTGCTACGGAAACTAAAGCCATTGTCAATATCACAGAAACAGAGACAAGTGGGGATATCGAGGAGGTCATATTCGAAATAACAAACTTCGACTACCACAGTAGGACTTAAATTGTTTAAAACTTTATTAATTAATTTGGAAATAACAGCAGTAAAGATCAGTCCATCATATGTTAGTGCGTTTATGAATGATATCTAATGGATTCATTTTTTTTAATAAATCAGCGCTTTTATTCTCTGTTCCAGGTCACGGGCGTAAGACCGGCACCAACCTCTATTCTGCTCTGGAAAATGTCCTGAAAGTGATGAGTTACTTAAATGAAAACAGACACAAGAACCATTTTAATGAAACCCAGAACATCATCATCATAGAAACAGATGGTAAAATTTCTCAGTGTGTCACAAAAACCCTACTGTACATAGATCCGCAATTCTCAACGTCTCTAGAACTAAAGGAGAAACTAAAGTAGGAAGATGTATCTATATATATCTATATATATATATTGTTCATTTTCTGCCTGAGCAGATCTGTGTATATCTCAATGCCTGCTCCCTGATCAGCTTCTCTGATTGGCTGATGTGATGCATCAAGCAGCAAAGGTTCAGATTTTCAACTCCAGCATCAGCTGATTGTGAAGCGCACGCACCTACATCCATTCATCCATTTTCCATCATACTAATCCCAAGCGGGGTTGCCAGGGAGAGTGGTGCCTATCTCCAGCTGTCCATGTCAGGAACCGAGGACAGATGGACCCAGTATTCAAGGAGAGACAGTCAGTGGGAAAGTTCAAAACGTTTATTAAATAATAAAACAAAACTAAAGTGGAGCTGTGGCTGACGCTGACACTGCAGGAGGGGCGGGGCACTGCCCAATCACAGACACTCTGCAGGAGAAACACAGGTAAGTGACCACCATCATCTGACAGAAGATGATTATCTGAGTTGACCACTTACCTGGTTTAACAGTCCAGTCCTAGAATGTCCCCAAGTGCTGCAGTTCCCAGAAGACATGCTGGAAGCTGATCCTGGTCAGGGGATCCAGAACAGAGAGGAACAGACAGGGACAGGATCCAGATCAGGCAGGAACAGAAAAACAGGTGGCAGGATCAGACTTCCAGGCATCTACAGGCTCCCAGGAGGGTTCAGAGTCTGACTGGGACCAGAAGTATGACCAGGTGGTCACGCACAGGAGCAGACAGGTAGGCTCAGTGGAAGAGGGTAGCCGGTGACAGGATGTGGAACCAGAACTTGATGCAGGACTTTAAACTGGTCTCCCTCCCTCTGGAGCCAGGCTTACTGAGATAAAACTGAACCTCCCCACATATTGAGCCAAAAACCCAGAGAACTCAGCAAGAGGAGGAACAGTGGATGATCAGGAGATGAGACAGTAACAAAAACCTCTTTCCCACTGGCTGCCAGGATCCAAAACATGAACCAAAGAATCAAAATAACAGACAGGCTAACAGAAAACAAATAATGATCTGGCCCTGAATGCTCAGGCTGAACTGAATATAAACCAAAGGAAACAGGTGAGAGGAATAAATGATAATTGAGGCAGGGAGGGAAAACAACAGGTGAGAGAAATAACCAATTAAGGGGGAGCAAACAGGCCAGATCATGACAGTTTATGGACAAGAGAGAGGGTACACCCTGGACAGGTCACCAGTCCATCGCAGGAGTCACGCACCTCAAATGCTTAAATACTCATGCGCTGCAGCTCCTTTTGATGCACCTTGATGAGCTTAAATCATAGACTTTGCATGTCAACCCATGCTTAAATCGTGTTCAGCATGAACGCAGAATAAGAAGCATAGTTTAAAACTTGTCTGCATCACTAAATGTTGCAATTTTTCATCTTCAACATGTTTTTGTCTACCTGCAGGTTATTCCAACACAGGGAAAAAACCTGAAGCTGCTCTGGCCAGAATCAGGAGCTTGCTGGGCTACAGTACAACTCAACCTGACCACACGCATGAGAAAATGCTGGGTAGTATAACAAGAGTTAATATTTATATTAAACATGTGATAGGAAAGATACATCAGAATTGAAATTTTCTTTCAGATATTTATGTTTTCGGTGTTGGAGACCAAGTTAATAAAGATGAGCTGAACTTATTGGCCTCAAATAAGAGGGGTGAGCATCATTACTTTAACCTCAAAACCTATGGCACTCTGGGAAAGATGTTCAACAGCATAATCAGTGAGTAAGAAGCTCTCAGTTAATCTGATCAAACAATTTCTCAAAACAAGTAGCCTATAAATCAAACTAAAGTTATTTGCTATCGATAAGGTGATAAGAGTGTGACGATGTGCGGGGTAGCTCAGGAAGATGTCTCCAAAGACGAGGCAGAGGATCTTGACGGTAAAGTCTACACCAAGCCTTGGCATGTGATTCTAACATCAGTAAGAGCTTTGCATTCTCTCCAGTTAGACTAAATTTTCTAATCAGATTTTTAAATTGGGCTGTTGTACTAAATTGATTTTTCTCCCCAGCAGGGTGAATGGGGAAAGAAGAAGTATTGTTCAGGATCCATTTTAAACCAGAACTGGGTGCTGACAGCTGCTCACTGCTTTGGGACAAGCAATCACACAGCCATTAACGAGCTAACTCTAAATTACGGTTCGTGGTTAATTATAAAATCACTTTACAACTAATAATAATAGAAGATCTCATCTTGGTCCCTAAATTCAGTCTTTACAGGGATTCCTCTACTCCTCCCTTTCAGCCGTTAGATGTTTGAAGAGCTTCTCTCATCTGTTGCCGATTTAATGGATAATGAAATTGGCTGTAGATGCTGTTCATGCTGACATATTCAGCAATTTCTCTGATGTTCCAGGTCAAGGAATGGTGCCCTTCAATAACGTGATCATACACCCCAAATTCAACATCAAAGCTCTGAGACATAGGAATGTCTCAGAGTTTTATGACTATGATGTGGCTTTGGTGAAGACAGCCCGGCCCATCCCGCTGTCCTGGACGGCCAGGTAAGGAAGATCAGATAGACGGCTGCAGGCGTGACTCTCCTCCCTGAAATGTTTGATGTCTATGTCCCACTGATTTTGGAAACAGACAAGTATGGTTGAGCTTGAGAAAAAGGAATATTCATACAATGTTTTCCACCAGACCCATCTGCTTGCCTTGTACCGTGGCAGCCTCTCGAGCCATGAAAAAAATCAACTCCACCTGCGAGCAGCACAGTATGTAACCTTTGTCTGGTCAGAAGGACACAAAGCACATGTAGGAAATGCATCAAAATTGAAAAAAGTGCTCAAGTATAATGATTTAACATCAGCTTTATGTTATTCAGTCCCATGACCTAAAAGCTATTGGGAAGAAAAACATTAATTTGAAGAGAAAAAGCTTTGAAAAATAGAAAACACATAAACTAGACGACAGGAAGTGTGCCCCTTCGTTCTAGTCTGAAATAATGTTTAGCTTTTTATTTTGAGTTAGTGGGTCACAACATCAGGGTATTTATGTTTCTTCATTAAAATTGTTTGGTTCGGATATTTATTGACTGTCCCCATAAAAACCAAAAGAGAGAAGGGAACAACAACACTAAATCTGTCAGCCATCAGCTCAAACAGGTAGGGCTAAGGGCTAGTTCTTCTCCTTCCCTCCATTCCTGTTGTCCGTCATGAAGACAGTGGAGAGAAAATCCTCCGCCTCATAGATCAGAGGAAAATAAGCATCAAGATCAAGAAAAAATGCAGACAGGTCCTGAAGAGAAGAGCAGTGGAGATATTTATGCCAGAGACCAATTTCCCACATTTAGGTGCTGCAGAGAGGCATGGCTCTGATGGGAGGACATTTCTAGAGAAAAACAATCACTTGGTGCATCTTGTCTTTGATAAAGAGTGGCTGACAGAAAGCTATAAAAATATAGCTAGCAGTTTTCTACAACTTGAGCCATCTGGAGGCAACATACAGTGAGGAACATAAGTATTTGAAAAACCCTGCTTTTCGCAAGTCCTCCCACTTAGATATCATGGAGTGCATATCCACTGCGAGACACATAATCTAAAAAAAAAAAATTCAGAAATCACAATATTTGATTTTTTTTTTTTAACAATTTATTCGTATGAGCTGCAATTTATTTGCATGAGCTGTAAACCTCCAAAAGGCTGGAGAGCGCTACGGGGAAATTGCCAAGCAACTTGGTGAAAAAAGGTCAACTGTTGGAGAAATCATTAGAGAATGGAAGAACGTGAAACAAAAACTGGCAGTCTCCCTCGGACTGGGGCTCCATGCCATATCTTACCTCCTGGGGTCTCAGTAATCCTAAGAAAGTTGAGAAATCAGCCCAGAACTACACTACACAGATGAGTACCATCCCAGGAACACCATCCCTCATCCCTACCCCTCTACTGGGGGGGGTAGCATCATGCTTTGGGGGTGTTTTTCTGTACATGGGAAAGGGCGACTCAACTATATCAAGGAGAGGACGACTGGGGCATGTACTGAGAGATTTTATGGAACAACCTCCTTTCCTTAGTTAGAGCATTGAAGATGGATGGAGGCTAGGTCTTAAAGCACGATAATGACCTGAAGCACACAGCCAGGATAACTAAGAAGTTGCTCTGGAAGCATATAAAGGTTCTGACGTGGCTCTGCCAGTCTGTAGACCTAAACCCAATAGAGAATCTTTGGAGGGAGCTCAAATTCTGCTTTTCCCAGGGAGAACCCAGAAACCTGACTAATGTAGAGAAGATCTGACTGAAGGAGTGGGCCAAAATCCCTCCTGCTGTGTGTGCAAACCTGTGAAAAACTACAGGAAATGTTTGACCTCTGTAATTGTAAACAAAGGATACTGTACCAAATATTAACATTGATTTTTCTAAGATATTCAAATACTCGTTTCCAGCTTTATCATACAAATAAATAGTTTTTTTTTTTTTTTTTAAATCACATATTCTGATTTCTGGATTTTTCTTTTTAAAGTTATTTCAGACCCCTTGATAATTCCTAAGTGGGAGACCTTGCAAAATAGCAGGAAGTTTAAATACTTATTTTCCTCACTGTATGCAGGAAGGTTACCTGAAGGATGGTACCAAATTTAACACAGAACATCCGCCTGAATACACGATTCCCACAGAAAAACATGTTATTGGCAGCATCATGCTGTGGGAATGATTTTGTAACCCAACTTTTGCCAAAAAATTGTT
Source organism: Cyprinodon brontotheroides (assembly GCA_018398635.1). Classification (NCBI taxonomy): domain Eukaryota; kingdom Metazoa; phylum Chordata; class Actinopteri; order Cyprinodontiformes; family Cyprinodontidae; genus Cyprinodon; species Cyprinodon brontotheroides. The sequence goes on along the minus strand of JAGKQL010000025.1, from coordinate 4,016,964 downwards.
ACAACCTTGACTTCAGTCATAGTAACTAGTTTGGGTGCGTGTGCTTTGCAAAAAACATGAAGTTTTAAAAAATAAGACAACATTTTTTTACTATTGGTTTTTTTAAATAGCCCCAAATATCATTAGAAAACCTTTAGAAGTACATGTCTGTTAAATGCATTAGGCCCAAGATTTTTTTTTCCGGTTAGTCATTAAAATGCTGCATGTTTCACCCCACCTGAATCAAAAGAAAAAAGAAATAACAGTTGGCTAACACAGCCAACATGTTGTTTTTTTTAACCAAACAACACTGGAGGTGTTGAACAATTGTGGTTCTGGAAAACAGTTCTGATTAGCATCAACTTATCAAGGTTCCCGGGTGGAAATGAGTTTCCTCTGCTATGACCTGACTCCAAGCATATTTCCTGTTTATTAAGTCAATGTGTTGTTGTGCACCGTCCTGGTCAGGGGCTGAACTCCTAGCGCACACTGAGACTCCTGCCTTCTTCACCCATCAGAAGAAAGAACGTAGAAAAACTCATATCCATCTGAACAGCCAGGTGAGACTTTTCCTTTACATCATAGATCTGATGGAAATTCTGCCGGTAAAATAAAGAGTTTCTGTGTTTTCTCTCTCTGCAGAGGCCCGCCTGTGTGGAGAAGGCTAAGCTAACACTAACCAAGCCCACAGATGTATCTTTGGAAGAATACGTTTCAGAGAACTTCCTCTGCACTGGTGGCTCTGAAAAACACCAGGATTCAAGCAGCTGCAAAGGTTTGCACTCTCACAGCTTAAAAATGTTAGACATTAATACAGGAGGCATTTGTGGAATTAAGAACACTGGCCAGATTGTATCTTCTCAAAACAACAGTCCTCCCCTTCATGCCATGAAGGAGGCTGTGTAACTCATTATCTCTCATGACTTTCGTTTGGAGCCTATGAGGCTAGAGACAGGTATATCTGAAGCTTTTTTTTTTTACTCCACACCTTTAACAGCCTCACGTCTGATTTTACAGGTGACTCTGGCGGACCTCTCTTTTTGCAGAAAAGGAAGCGCTTCTTTCAGGTAGGCAAATTTTTCGAGAGCCGAATAATCGAGAGCTGTTTTGTTGGAAGCAAACTATCTTACTTTTTTAACGTCAGGTGGGAGTGGTGAGCTGGGGCACCATAGAAATGTGTGAAGAAGCTAAATGGACCAACAAAGGATTCAGCAGCAGCAGGCCTCCTCCTGATGCTCGAGATTTTTACATCGACGTCTTCAAGATTATCCCGTGGCTGAAGGAGCACCTGGGGAACGAGCTCCAGTTTCTCTCTTAGAGCAGGGGAGCAGATCCTGGACCAGTCTGCATAGTCAGCGACAGTCTAAGCCATCATAATCCATAGCAGATATAATCTAGGTTTGTAATATCAAATGAGGTCTTCAGTTCCATTTAATCAATAAACAGAAATACAAACACAAAAGCTTAAAAAATAAAACAGTAAACTTTATTCTGATTGAGTATGTGTCTGTACATATAACACTGAGTTTATCCAGATGTTTAGACTTTTCCTGGGTGACACTTAAAAAAAACACAAATAAATGAAATGATGAACTGCAACATGAGCCAGAATATGGGCTTTCTAATATCCACTGAATAAAGCTGACTCTTTTCATTTCTAAGCTAATCGGACTAATATCACTGCAGCTGAGAATGTTTGCTCCAACAGTTTGCAGCACAGGCTGCTTGTCAGCGTCTGTTTGCAACTTTCTTTCCTGAGGTGTCATTTAACCTCAGTTTACCAGAACGAGCAGCATAAGTCCGATCAGCCCTCGGAAAACTGTCTGAACAGAATTTCAGACTCTTTGTCCTTGAAGTGTGGAACAAAGTGGATTTGAAGGATCTCTGAGAATCCCTCGGAGAGAACCGGAGCCACAAAATGTTTCCTGCAGAGAATTGGACACTTTTTTTAGCACATATTTAGAACTAAGCCGGTGAAGATTCTCAGTAATCGAGGTCACTGTCATTGCAAAAAAGTAAAAAAAATAAAATAAAAAAAAAACCCAACAAACAATCCACTGGACTTTGTTTCCAAGTTTGAAGACATTTCACTTTTTCAATTTCTGACATTTTGAATTGAAAAAGCTTCCTGGATGGGAAGCGAAACGTCTTCCAATTAGGAAACAAAATCCAGTGGATTTTTAATTATTTTACTTTTGTGGAATATTTAGAATTAAATACACATTTTTAATCCACAAGAGCCCTTTGTGCATCCTGTGCCTTTTGGCTCAACAAATCAGGTAAGCTACGTGACTAACTTGGCCACCTCAGGATGGTTTCACTCACTTGTAGCTGTGGAAAACCATGTCGTTGACCTTGGCGTGTTTGCTGTCGGATGGCGTCATCTCACGGAACTGAGAATGAAAACAAAACCAGAAAAGGATTCCTCAAAACCAGGATAAAACCAAACTATTGTTAAAATAAATATAAGTAATAAACCAATGATAAATCGGGGAAATTATTATGAATTGGTTATACTCTGTTATTATGCTTTGCTTGCTCCAAAGTGGCGGTGAAGAGAAAACAGCGGCAGGTCACTCCTGCTGCTTTGGCTACGTCCACATATCTGCAGGAAACACACTTCAGTTATCAGGGTTTGTTCTTATGTTGGAAAAACTAACAGTTTCAGCAACATCTTCCTTTAATTAATTATAAAGTTTAATTATTTTATTATCATTTTAAAGCAACACTGCAAATTTAAGCCACCAGGGGCACTAGACCTATACAATTGTAGTCATTTTGTTTGACAGGTTTATCACCATCCTCCTCAAAGTTGCTTAGTTCTGGTAAAAGTGATGTGCTGGTGACTTTTGGGCCATTAGAATATTTTAACTAGTTATGGGGCAGACGTGAGTAATCACAAAACTTATGAAAATATGTTAAGAAGGCTGAAGAGGTACTTAGTGTTAGTTTAAACTGTTTTAAAATTTTCATTAGTTTTTATATTTATTTAGTTTTGACTTTAGATTTTAAACTCTACTTTAGTTTTAATTTATTTTTGGTATATGTTAGCCAGTTTAGTTCTGATTTTTTGAAACGTTTAGCATATGTTTAGTTTTTATTACTTTCAGTTAAAGTTTTAGTTGTTTTTGCAATACGACTTACATAGCAGAGGAGAGACAAAAAACCCCAAAAACATTTTGAAATAAAATCACAAATAAGGACAGAAATATAGAAGATTTTTATGCAGTTGTGGGATTTTAACAATATTGTATGTACTGTCTCAGATGTTGGAGTTCTACAATATAACAAGCTCCTCATTGAAGAGAGTTTTACATAAATAATTAATTATATTGTTTGATTTTGTTAGTGTTAAAAGTCAGATAAGGACAGACTGCTGCCATCTGCTGGTGTAGAACGGTACAGCGACAAAAAGTAAAAGCAATCAAACTATATCTTATATTAATACATTATGATAAAGACATAAATGAAAAATAAACAGATTCCCTCTTAAAAATGTGTTTGTTTAAATCAGTTTTTTAAACTCTTAATACAGTTTCAGTTAGCTTCTACTATTTTTATTTTTATTTCAGTTAATGAAAATGTTTTTTAATTCTTTGTCAATTTTTCCGTTTTAGTTAATGACCTTGGCTCTGGGTCACATTGCTCGTTCAGCTACAGATTAAGTTACACAGGTGGGTTTTTGAGAAGAGCCGGTCACACAAAGCTCCAATCCAGGCCACAGGCTGCATATAGACCTGAATTTAAGTTAGTACCTGGGTCAAAAGTGCTTCTTCCAATATGAGTATTTGAGTATGAGTATTCAGACTTTTAGATACCAAGTAGAATCCCTTTTTCAAGCCTACTGAATCCATCCTCCACCCTGCCTGCAAATATCCTTCTGCTAGGGATCCACCCAGAGAAGTGGATGAGGTTCAGCAAACTGAAACACACCAACCCAAACAACACGTCTGGTACAGCAACAGGGCTACCGTTTGCGAGACTCTGGGTCTGGGTTGGTGTTGTCCACTGCGACGCTCTGGCCCTCCCTCAGAGCGCGCTCACAAGCAGACACGCAGTTCTGCCAGGAGCCCAGCGTGTCCTGAGGAACACGGGAGCAGAAACAAGCTTTATTGAACTGAAGGTCAACACAGGAAGCCTTGATTTAGCCGAGCTTGGCTGGAGTTTACACACCCTGTTGATGTAGGCGTAGCCTTTTGGAATAATATGTGTGTGGAAGAAGGTGGATTTACCAGCTGGAGAAAAAACAAAAAGAAAAGATTGTTAGGGTGTTGCCTGCCTGTGCGTACCAGTAAAGTGACATGCCCCTCCCTGACAGTACCTGCAGGGTAACCAACGGCAACAATAACCTCCGTCTTTGTGGAAGTGAGGGAGGCGGACGGTGGATCAAACAGCCTGGAGGTAGAGTCCAGTTTCCGCTGATACAGAATAAAACAAACATTAAGATTCAGACAGTAGAGGCTTCGTAACCCTGGACCCGGATGTGAAGAAGACTTTGGTTAAATAAAAGGATCATCCCATGAGGAGCCACAGCCCCTCCTAGCATCAGGTCTTTACAGCTGCTCTTGTCAACTTTCTACCAAATTGCAATACAAAAGAGCGGGATTCAGTAACCGAAGCTTAGCTTACTGGGTCAAAGTCAGGCAGGCTGTAGGGGGCGCTCTTCCAACCCAAAAAGTACTCCTCTGGAGTATAGAACTGCAGCCCGATGTTCAGAGCAAACTGCAACAAAGAAAAACAAACATTCAACCTCCAATAATCTATGATAATTCAAATAACTGCGTGCACACAGGAAGAGACCACTGGAGACGGAAGAGGAGGAAGGGAAAAATAGGAAAAAGAGCCCCAAGGTTCCACATTTAGGACTGATTTATACCTCAGAAACCAGGTTGTCTGCGTGTGTGTCGCAGTTAACATAGATATGCCACCCTTCCGCAGAGACTCTGCTGCACCTCTCCAAAATCGTAGATGACCGCAGACAGGAGGCCTCCGATTGGTCAAATCTACATCCACTCCACGTGCATTTCTCCTGTTTGGTACCTTAGTAGCTTGTTTTGTTTTGTATGACCGCCATTGTGTGACCCACGACTCGTGAAGTAGAGCCAGCTAGAAGAGCGAGGTGCGTGAGAACGCTGGGACCCTTTTTCCACCTGGATCCTCGCTCTTTTTCACCCTCATGTCCCTCCGTTGTCGCACAAACTTGCCCCTAACATTTTTCCATTTACTCACCGCTTCGGCCGTACCATCAGACCCACAGCTAGTTAATGATTGTCAAAACTGGGCAAAAATCACAAATATCTGCGACAAGCTCACTACGACACACTGCTGCGGGGAATATAACCAGCCCTTAAGATTTGGCCTAGTGGTTAAAGCAGAGTGTTTTTGCTCTGAGAAGGTTGCAAGAATCCAGTTTTATCCCAACGACCTGCACTCTGGGTCCCTGAGCAAGACCCTTAACCCCACACTGCTCCCTTGGCGCTGCACAATGGCAGCCCACTGCTCCCCAAGGGGATGGGTTAATGGCAGAGAGGGAATTTTCCAAATGTGGGACAATAAAGGGATTTACATACATATATACTTTCTAAAAATTATCAACATTTTTTGATTTAGTTCTTAATTATCTCTCAGACATTTTAAATTCACAATTAAATATATGAATAACAGATATTTCTACACTGAAGTTTAAATATGGAACCTAAGACATGATGAAAGAACATAGGAAAGGAGGCATGGAAGGGTGGAAGGAAATAAGGTAGGAAGGAGAGTGAGGGAGGTCATTTAGGGTACAAGGGAGAAAGAAACAAGTAGGGAGGGAGGAAAGGACACAAGGAATATAAAGGCCTTGGAGGGAAGGAAGAAAATGCCAACATAATAAGGAGGTGCACAAGGAAAGACAGAGAATTTAAGAATGACATAAAGGAAGGAAATAAGGACACAATGAAGGTCACAAAGAATGGAAATATAATAGAAAGGACAGAAGGAAAGAAGGAAGAAAGAAAGAATCCAAGATTAACAAGTAAGGAAGAACACAAAAAGAAATTTCTGACAGAAAGACAATAATTCCACAAAGGGACTAAAAGACTGAATTATAGAAAGACAGAGAAGGAAGAACAAAGATCTAACATGTAGACAGTGGGATATGAAGTCCAATTTCCTCTCTGGGTTTTATCAGATCTGGAGCAAACATCAATCAAATCCCAGGCTGTGTAGGAACAGTGAGATGGGAGCGTTTAGAGTCCAGTGGAATCATGAACTGAACCTGGTGGCTCTTACCAATCTGTCACTGCAAGAAAAATCCTTCTTCTTCCTCCCAGGAGCCCAGTTCTCCGGCCTTCCTGCAGCATCTGGATGCAGAAACAAAATCAGGATGCCGTATGGTTTTGAAACACATAAGGATTTTTTTTCTTTAAACCATCATTAGTGTACAGAATACACCCTTAAACATCATTAGCCTTCATTTTTATCGTTTAATGCTGAACAACACTTGAGTACTTTTTGATATCTCATCTACAGCTCTGAGGGCTTCTTGCTGTCTGCTGACACCAAATAATGGAGTCTACTAGAGACAGGCCAAAATGTTCAAAAAACGTACATCAATATTCCTCCATACTGGAGTCAATCAATGTATTCCCGTGTCCTGAGGTGGGTAAGTAGCCTCTGATTTTCGAGCGAAGTCATTTAGAATGTTTTTTTTATAAACAGTAGTGTATAGGGATTTCCTGAAAGCGCCGCGCCTATTGCTCACGCACGCCACGGGAAGCCGGCAGACCAAAACCACAGATGAAAGCGCGATTCAGCGCCTGCTCTGCCGATAATGCAAGTTTAGAAGAAGAAATGTGCTGTTTACTACCTGTGCAAAGAAAGAAACAACGAAAAGAAAAATGTCTGAGGACTTCAAAGTGTTGGAGGAAGAGCATGAGTTCTTTTGCCGAAAGCTGAATGCGACTTTCATCTGGTTTGGTTCGTCAGCGTTTCGTGAAGGCCGAACGCACAAGCGCTGCCAGGAAATCCTATACACTACTGTTTATGCTCTAAAAACATTCTAAAATGACTTCATTTCGAGTAAATTCCCCTGGATGCTACCCACTCAGGACACTTGGAATACATTGGACGAGCAGTATGGAGTCAGAATATTGACACGCTTTTTTGTGGACTTTTATGGACCTTTCTGCCTCGGGCTCCATATAGACTCCATTATTTGAATGTCAGCAGACAGCAAGAAGCCTCCCAGATCTCCAGATGCATTTGAGATATCAAAAAAGTACTCCAGAGTGTTGTTCAGCATGGGGTGAGTAGAAAATAAAAGCTAATCATGTTTTGGGTGTACTATTCCTTTAAGCTGAAACAACTAAGCCTCAATTAGCAGTGGAGGTTTACATGTTGAGAATAAAATAAATAGGATGTTTATTATAGTGATGTCAAAATAGCACCTACCCCCTACATAAAAACTATGTGTCTTGTCAACGGCTACACCTTCATTAGCCTGAGGAGGAATACGAGAGATTATGCAACAGATTATTGCATTGTTTGTTTGTTTTGTCTCCAGTGTCAAAAAATGCTGCATAGCAGGTGTGGCGGGTAAATTACAAAGGCCTGTACGCACTTTCTCACACAGGTGATTCCACATTCCAACCACTGGTTTTCTGTAGACTCCAGGACCACTGGCTACAAACACCTAAAAACACAGAATGGGCAGGGATCAGGTGCTGCTTCATGCTGAGGAATCTGTGTATGACTTGAGCAACCTGCACAGGCAGCTGCAGGGTGGCGAGCACGTCCTCCACTTTGGACTTGAATACTTCTGGTCTCAGTTTGCCCCTCGAGATCCCCATCTGGTTGGTGAAGAAAACAACCTGCAGAGGCACGTCAAGGCATTTAAAAATCCAACAATACTCCCCCGACCTCATTCTAACGAAAAACTGAAAAAACGATCTAGAAATGAGTAAAAATGTCTTAAAATAGGTGTATTTACCCTTAATTTGAGTAGGTAAATGAGATAGTTTGTCAACAGGATGAGTATTTTTACTCTTAAAATATGATAATTAGATAACATGCACTTGAAATAAGACAATGCAATTGTGTTTTCTTATTTTAAATTTTCCATTGGCAAAATGTCTCTTTTACCTCCTCAACCAAGAACAAATGCATTATTTTAAGAGATAATGACTTATCTAGATATCGATTTTTTTCCTGTGTAAACAAAACGTTGATTCTTTTCACACTTCTGATAACCTTTTCTGAGTAGGTTGGCGAGTCTGGGCTGAATCTCAGGGTACAGAATCCTGGGAAATGAAAACAAGGACGGGTAAAACATCCAACATTTTTTAAAGCACTTAAAAGTTTTAGACATTTGTATTCCCTGTTTTGTGACACACCAACACAAAGTGGTGTATAGGTGTCAATAGGAATGGAGGAAGGTGATCGTGATCCACCCGGTACAGGTGGCCAGCTCATCACAGGACGCATGTTTTACAAAAAAACTACCCAGAAAAGAATGGAGGGCATTCCAGCGGCATCCTCGGAAATGAGAGAGGTCATTAAGTGTCATTGGCTTGAAATTTAGGGAAGTTTCAAAGTCAACAATTAGCATTGCAAACTGAAAGGGATAAACTAGAGAGATAAACAGGTATTGACTAGGGGTGTAAATCATATCCATCATGGCGATTCGATTCAGTATCGATTTCCTGACCCAACGATTCGATTATTTTTAGATACTCAAAAATACACCATGATACGATTCGATTCATTTTTTTTTTTTACACCTTACAGGCTAGACATTGTTTCAAATTTGAAATAAATCAATGAAAGCTGTAATTTTGTTATGCATTTTTTTTAGAAACAACAGCAAATAACAGAAGTAGAAAAGTTGCACTCCGCCTATTCCTATTAAAACCTCATTCACTGAAAAATAATAAATGCCCCTTTGAAGCAGTAGATTCTGAAAGGCCTTGCATCAAAAAAATACTGCACACATAATCAGTGCAATGAGTGCAATGCAATACCTGGCTCCAGACGCCCCTCCGCAAACAAAACAAGCCGGCCTCCGCTGCACCTCTCCCAAATGTAGAAGGACTGCTATAGTGTCACCGCGAGACAGGACGCCGGGTTTGTTTTGTTTTTGGCGACTGGAAATTGCGAAAAACAACTCGCGGAAGTTCGACCAGCTAGAAGATCGAGGTTGCGCGAGAACGCTGGGGAGCCTTTTTCCACCTGGATCTCCTCATTTTTGCCCTCATGTCCCTCCTCGCTGCCGATGTTCAAACTCGCTTCCACCTCCTCGGCCGCCGTCAGATGCCCATTCCATTGCTGTAGCACAGACCACGCTCCAATATTGAGCATAAATAAAAATGTCTCGTGTCAGGTTTACTGCAACAAACTGCTGTAAGAGTATAACCAGGAAGCGTAAGTAGGAGGGCAGAATAGGTTTAGCGCCACCGCAGCACGGGAGGGTAAATAATCACGCTTCAGGAGCAATGGATAAAAAATAGACCGGAGGAAAAAACATGAAATCGCATATTTTTGCAGGATCGGTGTCGATGCATCGGATCGAGCCGGTTGCTGGAATTCCATGCATTTCCATATGAAAACGCATTATTATTTTTATTGACCCTTTAGTGGCTGGACTTCATGGGTATGCTGGGTCTGACCGGGTGACGCCTCTTTTATCTGGCAGAACACCGGCAACACCCTGAGTATCAAAAACTGCTTCCCTACAATATATTGATATCAGTGTTTCCCACCACCAAAGTTAGCACTGAAGAAGCTCTCTGATAAGTAGACTAAACGCTTCTTCTAGAAAACTTGAAGAAAGCTTGAAGTACATGCCGGGCCCTTTGGTGGCACTGCAGCAGAAAAGAACCCAAAAAGAGGAAAAAAGACAATTCATATGAGATAAAAATAAAAGAGTAAAAGAGATATTGACGGAGCCACAAAGCTCTAATAATCACATGAAAACAATGAAACAAAGGCTGTCTTTAAATCTCTCCACTTTTCACCTGGTTTAAAAAAAGATGGTTTCTGGCCTCCTAAAAAGTTTGATCTCTGTGGATTCAGAGCCTAAACAGCTAAATGCCTTAGCTGATACATCTAAGCTCGTCTCCATGTTGCAGGGCCTCAACGTCTTTGTTCATCTCTTCTCATCATTCTGACCAATCATGTTTTAACACAAATATTGCTCAATGAAAGACTACTAGCAAGGTTGCACACAGCTGTTTTCCATGTAGGAAAAACTGTGATCTTAGAAGAAGGAGCAGAGATCAGATCAGAACCCTCAGTGAAACATGGTTGTGGTGACATCATTTTTTGGGAATAATTTTCTCTACCTGCTACGCTCACACCGATTTGCTAGGAGCAGCAAAAATCGCAATGTTGCTGCTTCATTTTTGCTGCTTGTACCAGTTTAGTTCTGACGCGCTGATGCAGCGTTTTGCCACCTGGCTAGGCGCGGTGCAAAGTGTGGGTCTGACGCCGATTGGGCTGAGCTTCACTATCCTTTCTCTGCCTTGACAACTAGCATTTGCTGCATCAGTGGGAATAAAGTAGTTTTAATATGTTTTAAAGTGAGAAAATCCACCTGAAAACTTAATCATTGCAGTCAGTTCATCCAGATTACCATCCTGCCTTCCAATATTATTTCGCTGTCGGAGCCAGCACAAAACCCCCACATGCTCAGCAATGTGCTGTCAGTAGGAATCCCTTTCAACAGCAGCTTCTGGACTCGGGTCGCCTCGCTGCTGGAAATGGCGGACGGAAGAAGGTGGTTTTCATGTGGCTATAATCCAAACTGCAGAAACCAGGATAATAAACGCGTAATATGTTTTGCCGGCAGGTTTCCGCAGCATTTTTGCTAATTATAGGCGCTAATAAACCGTTTCGTCGGAGTGATCTTAGTGATCTGATCATCAGCATTAGTGCGTCTTTCTCCCTGCCAGCCCCCAGATCAGCTTCTCTGTGATTGGTTGATGCTGCCGAAAGCAGCAAAAGTTCAATTTTTTCCATCTTGAGCAGCAGCGCTGCTGGCTGTACGCCGCTGCGGGTCAGGATAAGCTTAAAAAGCAGCTGCTTCAGCTGTGGGCTGCTGCTCAAAACGCCGCTGTGGACCTTCTGGTTGGGCGCCTCGGACAAGTCAACCATTGATTTTGCATGTAAACCGGCTGTTTCTGCTGGCGCCTCGCTGGCAAGTCCGTGTGAACGTATATTAACCCAGAGAAGCTACACACTTCTGCATCCTACTATAGATATGAGAAGATGGACCTGCACATTCTGGAAAAATCAAAAAGAGCAATCATCATAGAACCATGATGTAAAAAAACTACGCTGGGAGAGAGTGGACCTACTTCCAGTCATCAGGCGCTGTAGGAAAAACTTTTCCAGACTTAGTGGTGATAATACACCCATCAATATCAAACCCAGCAATCTGAAAGCAGAGAAAAAAAACCCTTATCCATGTCTAGTTATGCATTATACCAGCGAAACCATAAATATTGTGCTCTGATCCAAATAGGAGGAAATCCTTCCCCACCTTTTCACTGGCTTTCACCCCCGCAGCCGTATAAAACATGAGGTTTCCCGTCTGCTGCCAGCTGCTCTTCACACACGCCTTTGCTGGAGATGAGGAATTGGAAGACTGGGTGTCTTTTTGGTCGTCTTTCATGCTTTTTTTGGCAAATTCCTGCAGCTGTTTGAGCTTTTCCTCAGCGAGTCTCTCTTCCTCCTCCTCCTCCTCTTCCTCCTGCTGCTCGTCTAATTTCTGCCGCTTCACTTCTGGATTTTCCCTCTCAGAGCTCAGCTGCCTTTTAGAAGACTGAAAAGAAATATATGATTTATGTTTTGTGGAGATAATAAAAATCAAAATAAAGTTAGATGTACCTATGTGTCCAACAAAGATAATTAAGCACTCATAATCAAAGAACATACTAATAACACCCTGAAGGTGAGTCTCAAACGAAAGAGGATCTGCTGACAGGTGGTTCCTGTGGAAAGGGGAAGTTCATTGCATATTGAAGAGTTTTCCTTGATTCACTAAATAAATCCTTTTACTTTCCCATTACAGGGATGAGTCTTTAACATTGTTCAAGCATTTACAGTCTAATTATTGACTTTTATTGCCTTGACTTTAAACATGCTTTTGAATCATTCCAGTGGATAAATTGTAGTGGTTGTCTAAACTGGTAAATGATTAGAAATTAGAATAGAGCTGCTAATACTCAGTAAAAGTGATGAGTAGAAGCGATGTTGCAGACGGTCATCCTGCAAATATCTGTAATGGTCAGTTTAACAGTGAATCCCATTTCAACCCTTGCCCTTAAAACGGAGCTTCAAGACAGGGTTCCTACAGCATAAGGAGAGTTAAATTCAAGACTTTTTCAGACTTTTTAATGCCACTAGAAATAAAAATGTAAGACCAAATTCACAAGAAACACAAGAAAAACCTGCTTCCGAACAACTTAACCTAAAGGTTTATTTTAACATACAGTAAACCACTGCACTAATGTTTCAGATTTTGAAAAGCTTCCCATACAGGAAGAAAGCTAAAACACACAAAATGACAGATATATTTGAACAATTATTTAACTGAATTCACAAACTTTGTTTTAGCAGGGAACAAAACAAATCAGTTTTAAAGCCCCAACATAACCAGTGCTAAGTCTTTTGCAGCTATTTTTCTTTCTATCGCTTTTCTTAGTATGTTTGATTTGGTGATAAGTGGAGGCGCGTTGCAGAGACAAGGGTGGAACTAAACTGAGAAATAGCGCCTGTTTCTCGGTTGTTTCGCTGGCCGCATGTGCTTACTCCACTGCCTTAATTCCCATCGCTCCTGAGCTTGAATCGCTTCTTGCACAAAATCCACTGAGCCTCATGTATGTTCCCTGGTTTTAGCCATGGAGAAAACTCTTGGCTGGAGTCAGTTTTAGTTACATTTATACTTGCTCATATTTTCCAGACAAAAGTAAATGGTGCATCTCCCAAATGTCCCGCCGCAATAACGCTTTTATTGGTTCCGCTTATCGGGACGGAACCAATAATGGGCAGCCATTATTTTTTTAAATAATACAATTTTTTGTCAATTTATTGTTTTATTTAGATTACAAAAATAAATCGTAATAAAAATAATCCTATTTATGATGTTTTAAAAATTAAGACCTATGAAAGACTGATTTAGGACATTTTAATACCAATAAAGGCCTTAGTTTTATTTTGAAGAATTCAATGCCTTTTAAGACTTTTAAGGACCCGCGGGTACCCTGCGGAGCGACTTTAACAGTCGCATTCGTCATCAGTATTCACCGCTGGCTTTTACATAAGACGATGCAACGAGGTGTTGCCGGAAATCTGGAGAAATCACGGCCTCTGCAGCTAGGGTAATTTACCTTTTGATATGATTTATTAATAGGTGTGACAGGTAAACTGTTATTCATCTGCCAATGTTTGCAAAGTAAAAAGTATGGAAAGCTTTTATTCTAGTTTGTTAGTTGCTTTTACTGATAGTTTTTTGATAGCCTTTTAAACATCTTGGTGCGTGGTTCTTTAAAGTGATACACGAGTTTTGAAGGGTTGCTTTCAGCCCAAACAATCCTATGATTTCTTCTGAGACACTAAAATGTGGCTAGTTTGAAATCCAAGAGCTGCTGTGATAACTGGATTGGTGGATGGATCCCAGATTATGGCTGGCATTTGAATTGTCTGATTTGTAGGCTGAAAAAGGATGCAGCTCTTTAATGAAGACAGTTAGCGAAGCTGAATTCTCCTCAACTCAAGGTGAACTGATTTCTCACTCTAATTTCAAAGGCTCTAAACCAGGAAACATTGGTTAGGTTTAGAAATCTCTCTACTCTGTGTTGTTTGAGACATGCCTCAATAGAGCAGGGAGTCAGGAGTTGGGGTTTAGCTGAGTTGGTTACTTCTTATCCTCACTCATATGATTTATTTTTGGTATATCATATACACTACCGTTCAAAAGTTTGGGGTCATCCAAAAAAAATGTTGTGTTTTCCTAAAAAGTCACACCTATTCACCACCATATGTTGTGAAATGAATAGAAAATAGAGTCAAGACATTGACAAGGTTAGAAATAATGATTTGTATTTGAAATAAGATTTTTTTTACATCAAACTTTGCTTTGGTCAAATAATCCTCCATTTGCAGCAATTACAGCATTGCAGAACTTTGGCATTCTAGCTGTTAATTTCTTGAGGTAATCTGGAGAAATTGCACCCCACGCCTTCCAGAAGCAGCTCCCACGAGTTGGATTGGTTGGATGGGCACTTCTGTTTCTCAAAGTAGAGACTCTAATGTACTTATCTTCTTGCTCAGTTGTGCAACGCGGCATCCCACTTCTTTTTCTACTCTGGTTAGAGTCTGTTTGTGCTGTCCTCTGAAGGGAGTAGTACACACCGCTGTAGGAAATCTTCAATTTCTTATAAATTTCTCACATGGAATAGCCTTTCATTTCTAAGAACAAGAATAGACTGTCGAAGTTTCACATGAAAGTTCTCTTTTTCTGGCCATTTTGAGCGATTAACCAACTCCACAAATGTGATGCTCCAGAAACTCAATCTGCTCAAAGGAAGGTCAGTTTTGTAGCTTCTGTAACGAGCTAAACTGTTTTCAGATGTGTGAACATGATTGCACAAGGGTTTTCTAATCATCAATTAGCCTTTTGAGCCAATGAGCAAACACGTTGTCTTTTTAGAACACAGGAGTGATAGTTGCTGGAAATAGGCCTTGTTAGAGTTATTGAATGATAATTATAAGATTATTGTGTAGGCATATGAAACATTTAAGAAAAATTATGCTACATTTCTGTCCTGTGATTCAATCAGGAGGGTCATAAACTTTTATGACCTGCATCCAGTAGGTCATGAGGCAGAGTCACATCTAAGTTGTGTGACTTCCATCCAGCCAGATGGTCTTATGACCTGCATCCTGCCAGATAATCATTACTGGGTTTTCTGTTTAAGACAGCCCTATTATGTTGTAAACTGTTAATAAAAGGCTTTTGCTGTGAAGGGATCGGGAGAAAAAAGGTGCTGGTTGTGAGCCAGCAGTTCTTCTCCCCTACTGCAGAGGCTTGACGTTACAAAATCCCTGTCTGTGTTTGATAATTTCGTCCTCTTTAAACTCACATTTCTCTGGATTTTAAACCCAACAGGCCTCAATACACCTATGTAGATATTGCACCAAAAACCAGACATTTGCAGCTAGAACAGTCATTTACCACATTAGCAATTTATAGAGTGTATTTCTTTAAAGTTAAGAGTAGTTTAAAGTTATCTTCATTGAAAAGTACAGTGCTTTTCCTTCAAAAAATAAGGACATTTCAATGTTACCCCAAACTTTTGAACAGTAGTGTATGCTTAGCAAACATGGGATTATGACGTTCTACCTTAGAGGGTGAAGCTGGAAAGAAATCCTTGATGCTGCGTTTGGGTATCGGACTCAGTTCAGCCTCTTTCCCTTTCCCAGTTCTCCCTCCTTTAGTCTTATCTGTGGCCTTCAGGCTCCTCTCCGCCGTGCTGCAGGATGTTCCATTGGTGCTCAGAGAGAAGTTCAGGGTGAACGGGTGGCTCTGGTTAACCAGGTACAGGATGCCTTCATGGCTGAGTTTACCCGACTGACCTCGACCCAGCTTCTCATTGTTCAGGAAACTGGGATTGGGCCCGAGCTGAAAGAAAACACGACACACGTGGATGTTGATGTGAACAGACAACTAAATGGCTGCAAGATAAGTAGGTTGGATGAAAGACAAAATGTGCTGAACTCAGCTTTTAGCATGAAATAAAAACACAAGCCTGTTTAAAGGTTATGTTGCATAACCTGGGAGAGGAGTCACCTTAATCACACCTAACACATGTCTGGGCTGATTTGTTTCCATACCTGAGTAATAACCACATCCTGCTCCGCATAACAAGCCACCACCTTCACTGAAACAAACACAGGAGATGTTAATATGGATGTTGGCATTATTTTAATCAAGCTTTATTAGAAATGATAGAAAAACGAAGTTTCTGCAATATGGCAGCTATTCTAGTAAATATTTAGGTAGAAATGTTATTTAAGAGCTCTGCTGACATTATTTACTTTTAGCTCAGTTTGTTTATAGAGCTTATATCAGTTAGAAGCTGTTTGCTGAACCCAGGTGAATGAAATATTTCCAGGCTCAGCTACTGATTTTCTCATGTTCCTACTGATTTGTTAGTATTTCAACCATAGTTACCACAAAATTCTACACATTCCAGGTATAATTTTCTGAACATTATCTTTGATTGTTGATACCTAAACTCAAAATAGTTGATGTTGACAGTTGATGTGTTTATAATTTGGATTTAGAAAATCTGTATAAATTCCCAAACTGCTTAAAAGATCCAATTGACTCAATACACCAAGAAAACTGCAAAACTTTCAATAGAGTGAGGCAACTGTCAATCATGACATATACATGATGTCGGAAGTTGTAAATGAAGGTCAGTTATGTAAAAATAAATGCAAGATTTTTTGATTTTTTTTCTTGTCATCAGCTCATAGATATGTGTGACATCAGATAATTTCCTTAGAAATTAGGAATTCAAGTTGAAAAGTTACGACTTTATGACAAAACAAGTCACAGGTTTACAAATACTAGTCATAAATTTGTACCTGTAGATTTGTGGTTCGTACTCGTAAACCTGTGAATCATATTAGTGAATTTGTGGATTTATGATTTGTACTTGTATTGTCACAAAGGTATAACTTTTTAACTTCTATTCTCAAAGAAGAAGATGTGATGTCACATTTACAAATGAAATGGCGAGAAGCAAGCAGAAATCTTGCATGTATTTACATGAGTGACATATGTGCAATGGAAAAAAAACATGACTGTTAGGATGCAGCATTTGTTGGCTGAAATATTTTAAGATGCCATATGTTAACCTGTGACACCAGCCCCCAGTATACCTATAACCTATAACACCAGTCAGCCTCGACAGATGGCCGGTCACACTGAGCCTGGTTCTGCTGGAGGTTTCTTCCTGTTAAAAGGGAGTTTTTCCTCTCCACTGTCGCTACAACCATGATTAGTTTATATATACATATATATACATATATATATACTGAATTGAATTAATATGTTAAAGTTCTGCTTTGTTCTATACTTGGCCACTAGGATGGACTTTTATTGTCCTTTACCGCATAAATCTGATGTAGAACTTGGGGAGGAGATCACAGAGCTCAGAGGCATTGTTTAGGTGATTTATAGCTGTAAATATTATCATAGCTGCATTTAACTAAAGAAAATGCATTATGAAGAAATGTATTTTATTTAACCCAAATAAAATAAAATACATTTCTTGTCCATGGAGTTCATGGCCTGTCCAACTTTCATAATGAGTATGAAAAAACAACAAAGAAATAACCCATAAAACTCGCTTTCATGCAGTATATACTGAAACAAAGTCGCTTTTGTAAAGACAATAATAAGCTTTACACATTTTCTAAGTGTAAACTATTAAATTACACTTAGAAAATGAGCTAAATGATCAGGACACATGATAATATGGGGGAAAAAATTGTGCTTTTTGCAATAACTGCAAGGTTTAGCAGTGCAGTTATTGCCTCACCCTGGTGCCTGGAGCATTTCTTGTCGGTGACTCCGGTGTCCGGACCGCGGCCCAGAATCACTGCCCGTCCGTCCAGCAGTGGAATACGGATCCCAGAGGGTCCAACCAACGAGCACGACATTTTACCACCCGCTGGTATCTACTTTCCCAACTACTTTGGGAAAAAAATACGTTTTTTTTTTAACGCCAAGTCAGATTAAATAAGTGTGATCTATTCAAAGATTTGAACAAAATAAATAAAGAAAAACCTTTTCTTGTTTTTGGTTTGTTAACAGTTTATGGAATAAATGGTATTTCTCTGGTTGTGTTGAACTCGCGCCCCTCATCTGAAATAGGCTCGTGTAGAAACAAAGTGTTACGCTTTAGCTGTTCCGCAATAACTGATAATGCGATTTTACTGATTTACTGCCAACTATCCCTCTATGGCGTCGTCAAGTCTCTTAAAATATTTATATTTGAGTCATGGTCCTAGCTAAAACTGTTTGGGTGCTGTATTGAAGTTTCTGAATTTTAAGTCCACACAGTCAGCGGCGGAACCAATTTAAAATCAAGTCAAACGTCACAGATCCATCTGGAGAGGATCTGAATGAGCAAAACAACCGTACATGTTTGAACATTTTATCAGTAAAGGCAGTCTTAATTCATATTTTTTATTCATCAAATATAGTCATTACATGAACTGAGCAGTGTTTTTTCACTCTAATTACATTAGGGCTGAAGTAATTAATTATGATTAAAATAATCGTCAACCAATTGTTATTTGAATACACTTCTTACATCAGCAATTAGAAAACAAACTATGTGCAGAGAGAGAAACAGTAAAACCAAACATATATATATATATATATATATATATATATATATATATATATATATTAGGGATGCACGATATTGGGATTTTGGCCGATATCCGATATGCCGATATTTTAAAACTCATGTAGCCGATGTTAAAGCTGGACAAAAATAAGTAGTCATTGAAAATAGCAGTTTTGTTATCCATTTCTGACACTTTGAAAAATAATATTCTCAAATATATTTTTGTATGCTGATATCAAATAGATTTTTAAAAACGCAGTATCGATCTATTTTACTTTCAAAATCTCGTGAAATTTCATCGTTCTGTTACAAACTCTTGTGATATTTTGCAAATTCTTGTGAGATTTTGTTAGTAAAATAGATCCATACCGCCTCAATATACCAACATATGGCAAAATTTCATGAATTTTCGGGGGATTTCGTAGCATAACGATGACATATAGCAATATTTCATTAGTAAAAGAGATTGATATGGTGTTTTTAAATGCCAATATATCACCATATGAAGATATTGTGATATTTTAATGTATCAATATTTTTTCCCTCGTCTTTTGAAGTTTTTAAGTCTGTAAAAAATACGTTTTTGAGGAAGAAGTAGTATTTATTTTTTTTTTAGACTTTAGAAACTCAGAAGCTGATCAAATATCGGGTTAAATATCGGTGGGGTGGCCGATGTCCGATATTCAGTTTTAAGGCCGATACCGATAGGGGGCCGATTATATCATGCATCCCTAATATGTATATATATGTATATATATATAGTATTGCTTTCTGAATCAATCTACTATTACAAAAAAGTATTTATAGATTATATCAATTTAGAGATTTATAGACAGCACAATCGTGATGGTATTCATTAAATTGCTTTAGGCCTCTTTTTGTTTTTCTTAAATAACAATAATGTGCATATTAAATTGGATCTCTCTGAACAAGTCCTCAAAAAGGTTCAGGTTTCTCTTCTTTCTCTTACAAGCCAAACATTGCTGTGTTGTTATCAGCCTTAAATGTATGCTATAACCAACATGCTAAGCAGGTTTCTCTGGATACTTTGATCAGGGTGTGTGTACAGGGAAATCGGTGCACACAGCTGTTATTTTCCATCTTCTGTGTTTCCTATCTGATGTTCCTCCCCTTGAAACATTTACCTACGGTATGAACAGTCACTCCCTGCTCAGCTGTCATTTACATTT
>JAGKQL010000025.1:3961745-3997375 GCA_018398635.1 Cyprinodon brontotheroides | reverse complement strand
TGGGCTGCAGATCACCCTAAGGAGGATACATTACATCACTTTGATGGGAACAAGGTGTCAGGAGTTGCAGGGATTTACTTTTCCAAGAATCCGGGTGAAGTTGAACACCTCCCAGTCTACCCACAGATCCCAGCCTCCTGGATGGCTGTAACGTGAGCATATACTCTACTTCTTCTATTTTAGTCTATAAGAAAAGTTTTCAACTTTAATCTAAAATTTTAGATCTAAACCTTCTTTTTAAATTGATATTTTTCTGAAAAACATAGTTTTCAAATTCACATTGTTTTTTTTTCTAAACTCACGAATAGAAAACAAATGTTCTGCATAAGTATGAGATAGATGGATAGATACGCATGATTATGTCTAAGCAGTTAAAATTTGTGTTAGCAAACGTTTAGTTAGTAGCTGATAACCTACCAAAGTCCATTGGTTCGCTGCTGCCACCTTTCTGAATTTAATAATGTAAAACATCTGATCTGCTGAGTCATTTTTAATTATTCTTCATCAGTTGTTTCCCTTTTAAACTACAGACTAGGGAAGGATTTTGAGGACGACTTGCAGTTCTTACTCCACGGTGTTTCAGAGCTCGCTATTCCAAAGGGTTCAGTATCTTCAGAGGTTCTGGTTCATGGCCCTCTAGCGTTCCCAATTGCTACCACAGGGGGTGGACAGGCATTCCTGGCTGGAGCCTACTACGGTCAAGGTCGGGTCATCGTAACTGGACATGAAGGTGTTCTGAGCGCTGAGGTAATAAAGTTCATTAAATAAAAAAAACACAAAAAAACTTACATTTATTATTATTTTTTTTACATTTTTGCCTTTCTCTTCTCACATGTGATCATAACCCAGGAAAATGCTTCATTTTGGAAGAACGCCTTTCACTGGCTGGATGAAGGCCGTAGGGGCGTTATTGGCGTAGCAGTCAAACATGGCATTAAGATAGCTGAAGACTCAGGTCTGAAAACGGAGAACACAGGATTCAGGAAAGACCTGAGTGTGTTTGTGTCCCCATCAAACCCCAACGAGGACTGGAAAGAGATCCAGAACTTTGTAGCAGAAGGAGGAGGTCTTGTGATTGGTGGACATGTCTGGTGGTGGGCACAGACACACGGTGAACTAAACACTTTCACAGATTTTGGAGGTAATAAACCTTAATAAATCATTAGAAAATAATTGAAAAAAATTGAAACCAAATACATTTCTGGTGGCTCTGATAGGGATAGAAACCAAGTATGCAAAAGACTTAAGATAGAGAAGAAACCAATAATGGAGGGATGTTTAGATTGGTGATGATGACACCTTGAGGACAATAGAGGAATTGCAAGATAAATATACTTTAAAACCGTGGTTCCCAACCTTTTTTTTTTGACTTGTTTGCTCCTTTGGGCATTTTGACTGACCATGAGCACCACTCTCAGCCAAAAGTATTGATACTGTTCAAAAGTAGGATGTACCACATCTGATTAGTATTTAATTTAAAAAAAAATTAACTTGAGCATTGAATTATTTGACATTTTATTCTTTCCAACTCATAAAAAAAAAAACACTACATAAATGTTTTGCCTGGAAGTTGGTAAGGAATCAAAATGAATACAAAATAAAATCATACTATAAATCTGTCTTTATAAAACTGGAGCTCCTCTGAGTAACTCTGTT
The DNA here is from genome assembly GCA_018398635.1 of Cyprinodon brontotheroides. NCBI lineage: Eukaryota > Metazoa > Chordata > Actinopteri > Cyprinodontiformes > Cyprinodontidae > Cyprinodon > Cyprinodon brontotheroides. The sequence goes on along the minus strand of JAGKQL010000025.1, from coordinate 3,995,719 downwards.
ACAATCACATTAAGACACAAGGAATTAGGAGCAAAATATTAAACCAAAACTATAGTAAGACATTTTTAAATTTTTTTTCATTATTCATGATCCCTGAGCTGCTTTGTTGAGCTCCGGTGTGGAAAAACAGCTGATACCAGACAGTTCTTTTCTTCCAGTCCGTTCCTCTGTTCTGTTATGATGTGTCTCAAAGCTGAAGGTGAACTCAAACATAAGAAAAACTTACTTTACGGTTGATAAGAGCTTATTTTTATTTTTCAGTTGGGTCCTCACAAAGCAGAACAGATCCCAGCCCTATTTTATTGTACTTCCTTAAGAAATAAAATATTAAAATTTATCCTTTGCAATGCACTCTTGGACCACTAGGGGTCGGAGTTCCCCTGATTGGATATCACTGCTTGAGAAGACGCATAATTATATGGGAAAAAAATCTATTACAGCTTAAATTAATACATAAAATAAAATTGTCAGTAGCATAAAAATGTTACTTAAAACAGTAACTGACGTTATAACCTTTTGATGATTCTGTCTCTTCATGTTGCATTTAAAGATGTTATGCTTCCACTGCAAATTACGGTAGTACTCTTTTTTTTTTCTTATTTTAATTTATTTCATTTCTTATAACTCTTATCTTATTTTATCTTTGGAAGGCTAGACCAAAGGCTCTTTTAGGTCATTTTGGTCTATCACTTCTCCTCTTCATCCACCTGCAGCAAGAACACTTGATTCTAACTCCTAAGGCCGCAACAGGGGGCTTTTTTAGTTATTTAAACTTATGTCATTAGCTATTGCAACAAAATAAGTTTTTAAAACACTTAATGCTAATAAATTACTTTGTGAGATTTTTTAAAAATCAAACTAACCAAACCCTTTGTCGGTTTGCAGAGCTAAGAACCATGATGGTCATTATAAATAATGATTTAAAAAAAAAAGAGGATTTTTTGTAGGTTTCAGGTTTTATTCTAATTTCCTAACCGAAAGAAATCTGCAGTGAAACTGAAACCTTCTGTAATTGGGGAAAAAAAGCTACAGCATAGAATGAGGGAACCCTCATCAGGTTTTAAATGTTGCTCCTTCTTTTTATAGTTGGATCTTATTTTACTGAGAATGTTAATTTTGTTTTGTTAGACTTAATGGAAGCTGCCCCTGATTTACCTCCAGTCAACTCTAACTGCCACAGCCATGTGCACATGTCCTTTATACGCCCCATCTGCATGCTTTTGCTGTCCTCAGCCCCAAAACATGAAGATTAGATAATTTATGCTGTTTTTTGTCTCTGTGTTTCACTGACTTCTTCTGACTCTTTCAGGAAACAAAATAATAAACCAAATGGGGCTGAGCCTGTTGAAGTCGACTATTAATGCAGGTTCACACAAGGTTCCCGATCCCAGCCAGGCCCTGAAAGATACATACCATTTCCGTCACCTTCTCCACCGCTTTGCGAAGCATGTAACGTTGGATGAAAAACTCAGCAAGCAAGAGGAGGAGTTCATGAAAAAGCTGGGCAATGACTGCTCCGTCTACTTGAACATGAAGGCTTATGACTGCTGCCACTACTCTCAGGTGGTGGCAACACTCACGGACATCTTAAAAAAGTCTGGCATGCCACAGGTGAGCACAAATGGACAGGTTTTTAGAATTTATCAAGTCTTTATAAAACAGCAAAAACATATATATATATATTTTTTTACTTGAACCAGTTAACATCATATTTACACCATAATACCATAATTTCTCATTTTTGTTATTTCGTCCTATCTAAGGTGAGTGAGAAATGCCCCGTCAAAAGTCCCAAAGATCACGTACTTCTTAAAGTTGGGACGGAGGTTTATAAACACTGCCCAGATCCAGACGCCCTCCTGCCTTACCTCATCAAGGATAATCCACTGTTACCAGTTGTCTACAACCACAGGGTCAAGCTGGATGTCAACACAGCAGGTTTCTTTTATTTTAATTTTATTGTACCCTCCAGTTAAACCAAAATCATGTTTGTCTTATGAGGCAAATTCTATGGCCTTTAAGGGGATATTGGTAAAATCTGAAAAGTCTTTATCCAATCAAAGTCTGGACACGCCTTTATAGAAACTAGAGAGATTAGAGCTTGTTTCTGAGTAAAGGAAAATGTTTTTACTAAAACTACCCTGTTGTGTTCTCCTTAAAATTGTCTCTGCCTTTAATAGAACAGATGACCTCATCCTTATAAATAGGTTATTTTGAATGAATGGGCATATCAGGTGGGGCAATAGACTGGATTGTTTTCTACCTTAAAGTTAGATCATATCTCTTTCATGATGTTATATAGTAGTTTCTTCCAGGGACCAATTCTATTTATTTTGTATATTATTTCCTAATATGGATAATATGGTATAATTTAAATGCAGATGATATACATAAATATTTTTGATTTAAGAAACAGAGATGTTGACATAAACATTCACCGTTGGCAGTAGGTTTAAGCTAGAGAAAGTTGGGGATGTAGTTTTTTGGAAAGCTGTGACCCACTAATGCTGCGATAAAATCACAGTAAAGGTGTTTTCCACCTCGCTGACACCATATAGGTCTGCAGTAATCCCCCACTGCAGATATTAAGGTGTTTGGTCATGAATTAATCTCATTTTTGCTACTGCAGCATATTATTTGCTCCATTTAGTTAATATGTTGGGGGTTTATTTGTACAGTACAATTCAGTCCAAAGATAATACAAAGTACTTTACATGAATTAAACAATAAAATAGAAGACAAATAAATACAAGCAAGTAGAGCTAGAAAACACTACAAAAGCAGATAGGAAAGCAAATAAAAAAACTTAAACTAATAATACCTCAGTTAGCAGTTTAACTTCAATAGTCAAAGGCGGCTTTAAACAAATGGGTTTTTAACTTTGATTTAAAGAGCTCAGGCTTTAAGGCACTTTAACAGTCCTATGGGAGTCTGTTCCAGATCAGTGGAACATATGAAACTAAATGATGCTTCTACATGTTTTGGTTCTAGATTCAGGGCTCGATATTAACCATCGCCCGATCTCCCGGGGACAAGTAGTTTATATATTGTTGGGAGAGTACAAATTTCTGCGTGCGCATTTGCCACGCCGGGCAAGTGCAATGATCTGCAATGAAAAAAATTATTTATCACCAGAAATTTCTTTAAAATCACCGGTCATTCGATGAAAACGACCCAGAAGCGTTGCCGGGGCCATTTTTGTTGTTTGTACACATTCTTGTGTGATTTGAAAAAAGTTGGGTGATTTTCAGCCAGATGGCGCGGATTTTTTGTCCACCCTAGCGGTAATTTTGATCGTGGTTACCAAAACGACAAACGAGCTGCTGAAAACGCTGTTGTACCTGTGTTTCTGTATCATTTTATTAAGCATAATCACTCAAACATCACCCTACATTCGAAGAAAGAAATGACCCAAAAAGCGTTGTCTTCCCAAAAACCAAAGTTTAGTTTGAAAAGAATGTGCAGGAAGGATTGAAAAGCATGTTAACACAGTAATGTAGGCTTGAGTTCATTATCTGCATATTAGGGATGGAGCGGTTTATGAACACCGTCCGAACCGTTCAGTTCGGCGAGAAGCGGTGTACACTCCAGAGCAGAAGGTGGCGCACTGGCGACTAAAGCCAACCACCAGTAGTAAACACAAAGAAGAAGAAGCAAAGCAGCGTAGCCGGATGTAGCAGAAAAAAATCAGTTTTGTGGAGAATTGTGTGGGTATGGCGAGTGAGAAAAGAACAGGAGTTGGAAGGAGGCAGCGCCAGCAACACTTTATAGGTCTGCTGTATGGGACCACTTTGCATTTAGAGTGACCTACGATGTGGAAGAAAGTTGTGGATAAAAGTGCAACAGAGTGCAAGCATTGTGCAACACGTTTTGTTTATGCTAACAGCAACACGACCAACATGTCATGCTAACCCGAAATCCCATCCATACTCCATCAGCGCTCCACTCCGCCCCGCTGCGCTCCAGACCCGCCTGCACAAAGCAAAGCCTACAGCCTCCACTGTGGCTCCCGTCCGCTCCGCTCTGAGTTCCTTGGAGATCGTAGAGGGCATCGCCAGATGATTACATTCAAAGCAGCAAAACATCGCGGGAAATGATCCAGGGTTTCATGCGGATCATTAAAATAATTACAATTCATATATTTTTTCATTAAATTCATAAATTTTTAATTTTTCATAAATTTTTATAATTTTAAAATTTTTTTTTTTTGAGGTGTAACACTAAACATATACCGAACCGAACCGAAAACCGCAAACCAAACCGTGGATTTTGTGAACCGTTCCACACCTAATGCATATACACACCAGGAACCAGTAAACTGCTGATCCATTCAGGTATTTATAGACTAACCAAATTATTTTAGAGTCTATTCTCTGAGCTACAGGGAGCCAATGGAAGGACTTCAGAAAACAGGCTGATGTGCTCTACTTTCCTAGTTCTAGTGAGGACACGGGCAGCAGCGTTTTGGATCAGCTGCAGCTGTCTTTTTAGGCAAACCTATGAAGACGCTGTTGCAGTAATTAGTCCTACTAAAGATAAATGCATGAATGTGTTTTTCTAGATCCTGCTTGGACATTAGTCTTTTAACCCTGGAAATGTTCTTCAGGTGAGCCTCTGAAAGTTCAGGTCCGAGTCCATCATGACACCCAAATTTAAGCCATAATCAGTGGTTTCTAGCTGTCGTAGCTCAAGCTGTGAGCTAAGTCTGGATCTCTCCTCCTTTGGTCTGAATATTACCTCAGTTTTGTTATTATTTAGTCGAAAAAATTATGGCGCATCCCTATATTGATCTGTTCTAAGTATTTAGCCAATGCTCTGATGGGTTGGTTAGATGCATGGCAGCTACTCTCTCAGCTGAAAATGCAGCAGTTTGGTTCATCACTGGGTCAAAATGGATCATTTCTATGCTTTGTCGTACCTTTTTCCTACCTTAAAGCTGTTTGTGATATGCTGTAAAAAACATACTAACTTTTTTTTGCTAAACACTGATGTACATATTGCTAATTATGACCTTTTGTGCTTATTAGAAAGGGAGGAGTGGATCAGCACGGGTCTCTATCTCGCTCCTGGTATGAAGACATTTGTGGCCATACCAGCAGAGATCGTCAACAAAAAGTGGCAGGTAGGCTACTTCACATAAAATCCTGTACTTATCAGTTGTTTTGAGTATTTTTCAGCTCTACCAGAGGGATGAACTGATAAAATCTCATTTTTTGTTTACCTTTATGTGTATTAACACAAAACATGACATAATTGTACATAAACCTTTATTTACACTTGGGTGTGGTTAAAATGGCAAAAAGAAAACAGTTATTTCAGACATAATAATGTTTTGATTCATTTAAAAATGAAAACTTTTTATTAATCAGGTTCCTTCAGTAGAGGAAATTAAAAAGTGTTCATATTACTACCACAGAAATCAGTGGCTTTTAAGTTAAGCTAAACTGTTAGAAATCTGGATGTAATATTTGACCAGACTTAAGACAACTTTGTGTACACAGAGTGTGCACAAAATGACATTTCGTTTAGTACAGCTTTGCAATTCAATTCAGTTTATTTATATAGTGCCAATTGACAACACATCTCAAGTCATCTCAAGGCACTTTACAGAGACAATTAAACCAGATCATACAGTCAAATTGATTGATTCAAAGGAAAATCAGTTGATTGCATCAACTCTTTGACTTGAAGCCAATCCCTCACACCAAACATGTTTGTAGTGACAGTGGAGAGGAAAAACTCCCTTAACAGGAAAAAACCTCCTGCAGAACCAGACTCCGTGTGAGCGGCCATCTGCCGTGCGGGCCTCGACATGGGTTCAAGGAGTCAGAAGCAGAGATACAGAAAGAAGCAGAGATACAAAATGAACTTGTCAACCAGCAACACAGGCGCGCCCCATCCAGGAAAGACACAGCCAGGCAGGCGAGTAGCTCCCAGCCAGCTCCCCACATCAGAAGACTCTAAAAGAACACATCCAGTTAGTCACAGTCAGAGAAACAGGACTACACTGAAAACATGCACAGCTCCAACATCTAGAAACAAAGGTTTTTGATGGCAGCAGCACAGCTGATATTTCTCTCCAGGATGGAGAGTCACAGCCAAACAGGAACAGACCAGATGAAGCTACCATAGTTAAAAGCAGAGCAACAGTAAATTAACATTTCCATGTCATAAAGTGCAGCAGTGATCGAATGTAAACACTGTGGGAGGAAAAAAACATGGTGCAAAAAACGCATTGAGGACTAACTTTTATAAACAAATCAACTCAGTATTCCAATCCAGCTTTTATCACCTGTGTTTGCTGACTAAAGTTAAATCCTTTGCATTGACTGAGATAAGGCCATTCATGTCAGATTTAGATTGATTACTGTAATTGACTTTATTTTAGTGTCCTTCAGTCTTCTTTAAGAAGACTTCAGCTTGTCCAGATTACTTTTACCAGTTTACAAGTTTCTCTTTCTACTGGCTTCCTGTACATTTATAATGTTCTTTTTTAAAGCGTTAAATAAAATAGCCTCACCCTATTTATTTGAACTCCTGAGTCTTCCTGTACATTAAAGATCTCTGAGGTTAAACTAGCTTAAAGGACTGGGATGATCTGGCCGTTTTTGTGGCTGCACCCCGACTGTGGAACAAGCTCCCTTTAGACCTTTGTTTAACTTCTGACCAGAGAATCTGTTAGTTTAAGCTTAGGGTTAGACAGGGTTTAACTGCTGTGTAGTGGAATGGCCTTTTTTATTGTTGTTCTTGTGTATTTATGCTTTAGTGCTTTGGTGCTTAGCCAGTTGTTGTCTTTGCTGTATCAATCAATCAGACAATGAATCACTCAAATAATAAATAAATATTAAATGTGAACTTTAATGAAAAAAAAATGACATTTTGAATTTAATATATTTACCTTAACCTAATTGGAAATCTGATATAAACTGAACTAAACATGATAGTCAGCTGCTAATGAAACTCTCTAGCCTTTTAGCATTTTCAGCTAGTGTTGCCATGGTGACTGCTGTTTAAAACCTTGTTTATTTTCCAGAAAAAACACCTGGCTTTCTGGTTTGAAAATAATTAAATGTGTGAAAGTGATTGACAGTGCAATTAAACAGGTAAATGAGAGTCTTTGCTCTGTGATTGTGCTCCAAAGAACCAGAGAAAACTCTGGTTCATTAATATTGGTAACTGCCCCCTGCCCCGTCTGTCCAACCAACCTAAACCACTGCAACAGCAGGGTTATTTTTATTATTATTTTTTTTCATTCTAATTGGCTACTGCATCTTTATGAGTTCAACCTGAGGCTTACATTTTTCATAGCTTTATCTTGTTTTCATTTTACACACAGATTCAGATCGGCTGTCAAACGGATGGTCTGAATGCTGCAGAGTTGAAGAGAGCTCCACACGTCCATGTACGCTTTCCTGTCATCTCTGAAATGACACAAGTGTGGAACCTGTGGGGAGGACTCATTTACCTTGTGGCTCCACCCAAAACAGAGGCACAAGGGTTGGAGGTTGTTGTGCAGATGGCTGTTCCTGCACCCTATTATAAATCAGGTGAGTTTGGTGGCAGAATTATGGATTTCTAACTAAGAATCTTCTGATGTAGTCAATAGATATTAATTGACATATTTAACACTGACCTCAGCACCGGTGCATAATTCAGTGGTGAAATTCTGTACAGTATAATTTAGTTGTAAAAGTTGACTCCGGAACCACAAAATCAGGAACCAAGGTGCTTATAAACGGTAATAATAATGATAAAAATATACAAAGAGAGAAGAGAATATAAAATACATTTAAACAACATCAGATAAAACAAAACACATAAAATGAGGATCAAAAACCAATGGTGCCAACACCTTTTAATAAATTATTTTTTTATGTCTAAACATATCTTGCCAGGCAGTGTAACGCTTCAGTATTATTGTCTAAGTTTTAAGGAGAAGCCCAGCTTTCTCAAGTCGAGCAATATGGCTTTTGTTCTGCAAATTCCATCCATCTATAAATGAAAATAAGGAGATTTTTCTGTACACATAGTATACCAGTGAATTCAAAACCAACCAACAAACTCAGATAAAAAAAGGTTCATCTCAAAGACAGAACACCACAGCTGAGGGCGTAGTTTATGCAGTCTAGTGGAGCAGGGACTGCTTGGAAATCAAACAACAACTATACTATAGCCTCTTTTCCACTGAAAATGGCGCATTAACCCAAGTTTTTTAAACATAGGTCGACCCACAAACAATTGGCTTTTGGCTTTTTTCCAACTGGCAAAAAAAGTTGGGTCTAACACCTCACTGGCAGCTGCGTGGCCTCTGTCTCCCCACAGTGAAACCATCAGCGGGAAATTCATGGGGCTGTCAGGAAGAGAGAGACGTGGTTACAAAGTAAAATACATCCACTCTGTGGAAGGACAAAATAAAATCTAATAATCGCACGGGGAGATTTGAAGTAGCATAGATCATATATAGCAAGTCCTAGAGACTCGTGCAAAAATAATGAATAAAATGAAAAAGAATAAAAAAGAATACTTTACCTATGATTGAAATTCAGGAGAACAGAAAATGAATAAAGTAGATGGTCTTTGGGCTTTGCAAAAACAAAGAGGGACAGAAAGTGCAGTTTATCAATATCCTCAAAAAAAAAAAAAAAAAATAAAAACTTCAGGAAAAACAAAATAATGAGGTGGTGTTCAGTGCCGGTAAGAGCGGCGTATCTCTCACACATCTTAATGGGAAAAAAAGAAAGGAAAAACTTCAATCAGCTTCACATCTCTCTTTGGGAATCCCCTCTCACCGCCTCAATCAGCATATAAACCATTCTACTGCACTAATTGATGTGTTTCTTTTCTTTTGACGTAAATCTAATTTTGTATTTAATATAGGCGTATAAAGATTCTCTATCTGATCTGGTTTGAGATGCTGCACAGACTCGTTAAGTTGGGCTTTGCTGTTTAAAATGCGCCAGTGTTTTTATTAACCCTATAATGCCAAATGTATCATATTTTGATACATACGATTTCTGAAATGTTTTGTGCCTGACACCTTTTTGCATAATTTAATGGTAAAACTTTGCTCAAAATCCTATTGTACACAATCAGAAATACCTGATAACAGAGGGCAGAAGTCTACACAAAAATAATCTTGACTTATCGCGATAGTAATAAATTATTAATATCAAAAAATGTATTTCTGTTTTTTTTTTCTTTTTACATATTTTGTTAAAAAGGGCAAATAAGGACTTCAAACCAAAAAAAAAGTAGTTTTCTGTTTTGTTTTATTCTTGGATCGGGCTTTAAAGGGTTAATAACTTTTCCTAATCTGTCCAAGTCAAATCTGGGAAATTGTTATAATTTGTTTATAGCAAAGAGACAGAAGTGAACAAAAACTGCACAGATCTGCTAACCCTGCCTAGTCAGAGCCTCCTTATATGCAGTCGGTTTGACAGGGAAAAAAATAGGATCAGAGATTAAAAAGTTGTACTCAACTGCCATCTTCAGGCCTTTAGCCTTGATGATGTCATTAGTGCGACAGAAATAAAGAAAATAAACAATGGAAAGAAAGAACATTATGAAGCCAGGGAGTAGTCAGTGTGCTTTATTATTTCGCTCTTTCATTTATGAAATGTAAACAGAGTTTTTTTGGCTTGTTAGATAAGAAGCGACTGTTGAGAGCAAATACTTTTAGTTTTTAATAACTCTTAACTCAAAAGCAGCTGCAATGTCTGAGAAAAATGTAAATCATTCTTCAGCAGTCATACAGTTTTTTTCCCCCTGTAATAAATTATCTTACTGAATCAGAATTTGTTGCTTCATTGCTCAATTTTAATAAATCCTCCTGCCCTTTACCTTTCAGGTGTAACAACAAACACTGACTGGTCGTTGTTGCGCTCGGCTCCTTCCCCTTGGGCGGAGCTGGAGTTTGATAACATCATCCTCACCGTACCTTCAGACGCGGTTAGAGAGCTGGAGAATCCTGATGAGTTGGCAGCTTTCTGGAATGACATCATGAAGGCCATCGCTGACCTGGCTGCCAAACCCCACAAATTCCCTCGTAAAGAGCGCTTTGTTGCCGACATTCAGATTTCTCATGGTTGGTAATTTTCTGGTTTCACAGATAATTTTTATTCTGATGAATCTCCTAAACAGTGCCGTGGAACTGCGTGCTTTTATAAGCTTTTTTTTTTCTGTTCAGGTTGGATGCATGCAGGTTATCCTGTAATGGCTCATAAAGGTTCCGCAGAGGCCTTGATTAATGTTAAAAATGCTAAGACCAAAGGCATGTGGGGACCCATCCACGAACTGGGACACAACCAACAGCGAGGCTGCTGGGAGTTCCCATCTCACACCACAGAGGCCACATGTAACCTGTGGTCTGTTTATGTGCATGAAAACGTTTTTGGGATCAACAGGGACAAGGTATAAAAAAAATGAGTACCTAAAACAGTGATATTTATTTGTATTAACCAAACTCTAAATAAAACTCTTTTGCTAACGATGTTTATTTATTTGCACTGTTTATTTTTTTGTACTCTGGTTGTATTACAGGCTCATCCAGCGATGTCATTGGAAAAACGAAATGAACGAACTAGGGACTATATCAAAGAAGGCAGGCAACTCAGCAAGTGGAGCGTGTGGACGGCCCTGGAGACGTACATACAGGTAAGAGAATTAGAGCTGTGTCCGAACGTCCGCCTTAACCATTAAATCCCTCAATCACTATATAGAGTGGGGACTATATGTTGGACTTTACAGTTAACTAGTTAAGAGACCAGCCAAACCAGAGCATGTGAGCGGAGTGGAGAGCGAGGGGTTTTCAATTCAAACCCGGAGCAAGAATTTCGCTTCATTGCAGTTCTCCTCAACCTTTTTTAAGACAAGGCAAATTTATTTCTATAGCACACTTCAGTACAAAGACAAAGCAAAAGTGCTTTACATGATTAAAAACATACAGGAAGATAAAATAACAGAATCAAAAGCAAGTAGGAAAAAAATAAATAAATAAAAAATGCAGAAACAAAAAGAATATTAAAAACAGTTGGATTAAAGAAAACCTTTTTTAAATAACCTAGAAATGTGTTTTGGGGGATAAAGTTCATTTTCTCTGCAAATATTGACTTTGCAATTAATTGCTGTTAAGCTGATCACTCTTTATAACAATCTGGAGTATATGCAAATTGCTGTTATAAAAACTGAAGCAGTAGATTTTGTAAATCTTAACATTTGAATCATTCTCAAAACTTTTGGCCATGGCTTTATATCTGCTCGTCTAGTGACCATGGCTGATCACCACTTTTCAAGTTGCATTGTGGGAAATTCCAAGTCCACTAGTTTTTCATCCACAAGAGGTTCGGACACTCATTTAAAATGGTGTGATTACTATATAGTGAACTATATAGTGATTAGAGTGGATGTTTGGACACAGCCTATATCTACAGAAAGAGTTGCACTTTAACCTAACAAAAAAAATTAAATACAGTAAGTTTGCTTGATCAGAAATCATGTTGATTATTAACCTGACTCCGCCAGATGGATTTGCTCGGGATATCCATCTGGAAATCTTCCGCTGAAGTAATTTTAGGAAGGGGTGAAAATACTGGTTTGCTTTATTTGGCCTATGTTGGTGATAGATCGGCCAAATAAAACCAAATCAGATCAACGTTTAGCACATATGACGCACTAACAGAGTTTTAATAAATCTACGAAAACACAACCACAAGAGAAGCCTGGCTTCCCAGTCGGAAGAAGAGCAAAACATCTTTCCTCTGGAGAAAAGCTCTCCAGAGCAGTGTTTTGCTTCCTTCTTTCAGTGAAGAAATATCCTTGTAATTCCAATAAAACACTTGCTCGATAGAAGCCACGCTTAACGCTAGTTTCATCGGCTGAAGCCGCCATGTTTTTAGACTGAACTGTCGCGCTTCGCTAAGGCCACACCCCCCTCAAAGCCAACGCTGATTGGACGCTCGCTTGGTGAATGGCTCCAAATTTCTTTTTAACGGAGAGTCTCCAGATTGATCTGCGAGTGAAACAAAGTCTTGAAAGCTTGCGAGATCAGGATGGTCTCACGCAGGCTAGTTGATTATATATAGTTCACTAACGCTCTGTGTTTTGATGTTTCTAGCTTCAGGAAAAGTTTGGCTGGGACGCGCTTAAGAAAGTGTTTGCAGCCTATCATAAGATGGACAAGTTCCCTAAAGGCAACCCAGAGAAGATGAACGTCTATGCTGAGACGTTCTCCAAGGCTGTGGGGATGAACCTGACTGGATTCTTCAAAGCCTGGGGGTGGCCTATTGAACAGGCTACTGAACAGAAACTATCCAGCCTGCCCGCCTGGACAGATCATCCAATGGTCTAACATCACTACATAGCAGCTCATCCGTTACGAGCACTGACATTGTTACGAGGACCAGTTCCTAAGATGGGCTTTTAACTGTGTTTTGACTTTTATTTATGCAATATAGGAGATGCATGCACTTTCTAGTCTAGCGTTATAGTTTTCCAGGGAAGAAGGGGATAGAATACAAAATATTTAATTATGTAAAACTTTATCTTAACTTTTGGAGATTAGTAGCATAAATGAAGTCTTTGGTTATCTCAGGAGTTATTGCAGTTTATATTAGCTATAATCTATGGATTGTTTCTAATAATCTGTTTGTTGAACCATGAATTGTCTGTTCACTTATTACACTCCTACTTCTGATTCATTGCAGTGAGAACTGGAATTTGGTGTAAACTCAAAATCTAAGGTTTTAGTTTTGCATACAAAAAATAAAAGGGTGCTAAACATATAAATAAATCTTTTTTCTTTTTTAAAGCAAAAATCAAGATATGCATATGTTTTTGAATTGCACAGCCCCTGTCCAGAATCGAAAACTTTCTACTCCAGTTAAAAGGTATGTCCTCTACCTGCAACAAAGGCTGATAAGAGTCCTCTACTTTTACATGGTTATATTATATAACCATGTAAAATCTATATAACTTATATAGATTTTTTTCTTAAGAAAAAAGTCTGAAACCTGGGGTCCGTTTCACGAAGCACGTTTTTCCAAAAACTCCCACGTAGTCGGAATATGATAAAAGGGAAACTCTGACTTTTCAGTTTCACAAAGAGAGTTTCTTTAACCTCTGCTTCAGTCACCATAGTAACATTCTACCCAGGTTTTCTTCAGTAAACTCAGAGTTTCCTCTGTCTTTGCTCTCCTTACAGCCAATCATGCTGTTTTATTTCCTGATTTAGTGAGATTATTGGTTGTAGAGTTGTGCATTAAAAAGGAAAAAAAATAATATAAATAAATATATAGTATATATCTCATTCACTAGGTTTGTAAGACACATTGGGTTTTAAAAACAAACATTGCATGTCTGGCATGGCAATTTTTTTTTTTTTTTTTTTACAGAGAATTAAATATTTATAGGGAGAGGATTCTACAACTCAGTTGACAGGAAATGAGAATACTAGTAATTGCTTTGTTTAATATGAGCGAGATGCGGATCATTTTATTTTTATTTAGTTATATTTACAGCACATGAACTACTGAACTTAATTTTAGATTACACATAAATAGATGAATTAATAATTATTTTAGGGTTAAGATTAGGATTCACTGGATAATAACCAAATGAGCCTACTGGTTCAATCTGAATCCATTCTATAGGACTGATAGCTGCTTATAACGGCCATTTTTCTGCAAACAGACACTTAACTGTGTAAAAGAAGACTGAATCAACATGAGGAGGGATGCATGATGATCCACAGGTTCTATATATTAGAAGATTTTTAGACTTGCTTTTCACCTGCTGCCAGAAGATTTCACCTAAATAGAGTATATATCTACCATTCAAGAAGTAATCCCATAATATTTCCACGGTAACAAATCTATAGCAAGTGTGTTTTGATATGTACTAGTGTTACTGAAATATGTATCCACTGTTGTCTGGAAAAAAAATTTTTTTTTTCTTTGCCTAAATGACCATTTCAGACAAAATTACATTCTCCACATCTAGAATAAACTTTCTGGATGTCTAGAAATTAATTTCAGATCTCCACATTCCTAATATTAATGGTCAACATTTGTATTATTTTAATCTATGAAAAATAGTTTTTCATAGATCATAAAAGACATTTTCAGTCAAGCTGATAAATGTCAGAATGGCCTCTTAAAATGTGTAAAACATTTCTAGACATATAAAGCTGAATTCTAACTAGCATAGTTTTGTTTTGTTACTTTCTAAAATTCAGTTTCTGCTACAAAAATGTAATTTAGTAAATATATTATTATAGTTAGGTCTAAGAATGTGATTCTGATCAGGATGAATCTTATTTTAGTGATCTAGAAATGGAACAACAGAGAGGGGTGCTTTTAATAAATGTAAAAACGGCCTGCCATAGCACACTTCATATAAAATGACACATTAACCTGAGCACCAATCTTCTCTCTCGCCATCTTCCTCTCCTTTGTAGCGCTATTATCTGTCTTTTTAACACATTCTCCTTTTTTATGTTTTTTTTTTTTTTTTGCATTTCTGCATTATCTTCAGTTCCAGTGGGGTGAAATAGACACTTCTTGTTGCCTGTTGTCATGGTGACTCGTCAAATTGGTGCTCCACTGATAATGGCTTTTCATACTTGTTTCGCACGCGCTTAACTCTGAGTGGATCTAGTTAAAATTGATTGAAATAATTGATAGCAGCCGTTGTGAAACCGAACACTCAGTTTTCCCGACTTTAGGTGAGATCAATTTAGAGTTGTAGATTTGAATCTTAAACCTGCTTAATGAAACAGACCTCTGTGCCACTTGTGTTGAACCCAAAATATTTCTTGGGTTTCAGGTAACAGAAAAGAAATGATGCCTTTTGGCAATGGGGGTAGATCTAGGTGTCAAAAGTGCTCACATTCTTTACTGACACCTGTGGTAAGTAGACATGTTAAAAAATTCCTCACTGAACTTTAGCAAAACTAAAAAAAATGAATTTTTCAAAGCAGTTTTATGCCCCAGTTTTTTTTTTTTTTTCATTTTATGCTCACTGTTGGTAGAGAGAACATAAGAAAAATACAGTGTAGTTTAATTCAAAATTAAAATTTCAGAAAGGATGATATAGGGTGAAATGACCAGGATTTCTGCATGAGCAGTTGAATAGTTTTAGAGCTCTGGTATTCACGGCATTAAAGTTGCAAATAGGATCAAAACTTAAATAGAGCTGGAAACATAATCAAACCACAAATATCGGATTTAATTCAGTTAAACTCAGTTTCTTCATATAGCAGCAATTCACAACACGTCATCTCAAGGCACTTTACAGTTCACCATATCATTCAATCAGATTGATTCCAAGTTTTATAAGGAAAACCAGCTGATTGCATCGACTCATTGACCCGAAGGCAATCCCTCACATTAAGCACGCTTGTAGCGACAGTGGAGAGGATGAACTCCCTTTTAACATGAAGAACAGGCTCAGTTTGAGCGGCCAACTGCTGACGCCGACTGAGACTCATGGAGACAGAAGCAGAGATACAAAAAGCAGCTGTAAAAGGCGGCCCCGTCAAGGAGCAGATGAGCTCCGAGCCACCTCCCATGTCAGAGAATGAAGAGAGCACATACGGTTAGTCACACTTAGAGAAACAGGACTACACTGAAAAACAGGCCAAGCTCCTACATCTATAAACAAAGGCGCTGATGGCAGCAGCACAGCTGATATTTGTCTCCAGGATGATATCACAGCCAAACAGGAACAGGTACTTTGGCTCTAACTGTCCTAAAAACAACATTACTGCTACCTTGATTGGCTTTGTGTCATTGTGTGTGTCTCTGTGTTGTCCTGTGACTGACTGGCAACCTGTCCAGGGTGTAACCCGCCTGTCACCCATAGACTGCTGGAGATAGGCACCAGACCCACCACAACCCTGACAGAATAAGCAGGAGAAGATGGGTGGATGAATCCTACTTGAAGAGCAGTGGCTGTTTAGCATCAGTAGGTACCTTAACATCATAAACATCACATGGAAAGGGGGTATGAGAGAGGGGGAGAGACATGCAGCAAAGGACCACAGGTTGGATTCGAACCAGGGTCGGCCACGTCGAGGACCAATGGTTAGTCGTGCACACTAACCATTGCGGCACCTGCACGCCCCCTAGCTTCACTCAATCCAGCTAGGACCAAATCATACAGTCAAATTTATTCAAAGTTTTTTATCTGAGGAAACCCGTTGATTGCAACGACTCAATGACTCGCAGGCCATCCCTCACACTAATCATGCTTGTAGCGACAGTGGAGAGGAAAAACTCCCTTTTACCAGGAGGAAAGCTCCAGCAGAACCAGAGTCGTGGCAAAACTCTAATAAAGAAGGAATCTTGCACTTTGAATCAGATAAATCTGCAAAGTTGGTGTATCACCTACCGAGCATCTCCAGGATTAAAGGACGAATATCTCAGCAGGTGCTTGAAAAACAAATTAATCTGATCATCTTCAGTAGAACTGATGCAATTTTATTTAAATCAGATCTTCTTATTTCAATCAGATCGTCTCTAGGCCACAGAACTGAATAAACAAAGAGATTCGTTGTCCTCTTTGTTTATCCAAGGCTGTGGCTTACAGAGTCACATCGGTATTTCAGGTCTTTTTACAAGTTTCTTCTTTTTCTCAACTAATGTCGCAATTTTGAGGTTCCCAAGAAGCACAGATTCCAGCCCACAGACAGCCCATAAAACCTTTCCACAGGTTAATTGTTCATAGCTCCACCTGCAAAATAAATTTAACAGTGGTTAGTTTGAATAGTCTTGATCAAACAGGATTTGCACATCAAAAAAAAGGCATATAACAAAATTTTACAATGAGAAACATCGAGGGCATTAAAAGGTCTTTCCTTCTTTTAAATGTACTATTATCTTAGCAGAGTCCAGAGGATTAAAAACATATATTTACTCTGTAATGGGATATATTAATGCATAGATCTTGGTATGTTATTCTTATGACATATACAATGTGTAGGTTTTGATTGTTACTCTTGTAGAGATGTCTGTTTAATTTCCCTTGGAGCACAAGTGAAAAATCATTAAAGAGAAAAGTTCACTCAGGTGTTTTACACAAATAGTTTTTTTTTATGCATTAATGTTTTCCATTATAGAAGGGATCCCTGGGTTTTCCACTTTTTGCAGTATGTGAAAAAACTTAGTGGTGGGCAAAGGAAGTGTATAAAAGAAAATCTTATCTGCATATATTTTTATTTATAAAACAGTGTCACAACCCTGTTTGTTAAAAAAAAAAATCCACAACTTAAAATAATCTTTTAAGACCCATTTTACTTGGAGATCTTCTGTTCTGTATCACCTATTCAGCAAACATTTCTGCATTTTAATGTTTTGCAAAACAAACATGATTTCTCAAGTATTCAACCTTTACTCACTTTAAGAACCTTAAAAGAGGGTACAGTATGCATCTGAATAATCAATATGACCAATGTTCAGTTGTATTGTGTGCTAGGGTTGGAAGGTAAAGGAGGAACTTGTTGAAACAGACCTCCTTTTACTGCCTGTGTATATTATACAAAACACCACAGGCATATCTAATAACAAAGTGGACAAAAAGCATGTGACAGATTTATTGATTTACCATTAACTTGGTGCATAGATAATGCTTCATTGGTAGTAAAAGCTTTTAAAGAACTGTGGCCCCAATGGGCTTCAGGGCAAAATTCCAAAGCTTGTTTCTGCTCGTTTTGAGATGTTCAAGTCTGTTTCACAAGAACAAGGTCACATAAGGTCCCCACCTGTAAGACTGAATAGCCCACCTTACAAATTAGGTAAACTAACTTCTCCAACACAAAACTTCCTCTAGTTTATTCAACTTGTTTCATTACTAAAGGTTTTCTGGCTCCTGGCTTGTAGAAGAAAATGTATGAGAACAGTCGGTTGTGTGGTTAAGTTATGCGAGTCCTTCCCTAAGACAATATGTTATGACAGCTGAAATATATTACCACAGCCCGCCCTCTCTGCACTAATTTATCCTGAAGGTTGTCCCTTACATTCCACACTTGATCATGCATGTCTACATGCACCCTCCTTTGTTTACTGATAGTAAGCCATAATGGGAAAAGGAAGGACCCATCCTTTCGACTCTACCGAAAAAACTCAAAAAGTAAATTATAGACCATAGAAACTTTATTTCAGCTGTTAAATACATTTTGTATTGATTTATTTGATAAAAGCTGAGCAAACAAATCAACGATAGATTTAGAAAGGCAAAGAATCAAGCACCAAGAAATTAAATTTATTAGGCCTCGATGCATTTTTTTTATTCCCTGTCTAATCTTAACTTCCAGGCTTTTATTTATTTTGTCTTAACACAGCTTCCATACAGACCAAGAGCCATCGATATCACTGCATTGCATGGATATTCACTTGTTCTTCTTCTTTGGAAGATAGAATAGAATTAATCTTTATTTTAATTACATTATCACAAGTACAAAGCAACTTTAGGCATAAAAGAAGAGTTTTTTTGCCTACCTCTGTAAGTTTTATGCTACTAAGCGAATGTGTGTGTATGGAGGTGCACAGGTGTAAGCGGCATTAGATGTTTAGAATCGCTTCAACACAAGGGGCAAAACTGTCACGGCCTTTTCTTTTGATTAATCAGTTTCACTTTGATCCATGTTTTTCTTTGTTTTCTAGTTTTATTGGTTTAATTCCTATTTTGTTGTGTTTTTCTATATATATTTGAGTTCTTAGGTTTTTCTTGGTTGCCCTCTGTTGCCTTCTTGTGTTGGTCTCCTTTTCACTAGCTCCCTTCTAGAATACTCTGTTCACACCTGCTCCCAATCAGCTAATTAGTCCTGCCTCTGTTCAGTCCCATATATACCTTGTCTGTGCATTTCCTCAGTGCTGGTTCCTAGTATATTCCTGGCTGCTTGCTGGAGTTTTTCCCCATGAAGTTGTTTCGGTTTTTGTTTCAATGTATTTTGTTCTTTGGTTTTTGGATTTTTGCCTGAGTTATTCAATTAAATCCAAAGAACTCATCTCTGCCTCCTCGCCTCTGCATTTGGGTCCTCAAAACTTCAACCAAACCCTGACAAAAACAAATAAAATGTAGGAGGTAAACACCACACAGCCCTCTGCCTACTCACCGAACTGATGCAGGCATCAACAGAGGCAAGGATACAAGTACTCCTCGATTTTTATTTAAAATCTTTTTATGCCTCCAGATATGTATGTCCAAAATCAAAGAAACGGAGTTTGAAATCAGAGTTTAGGAGATTCTGCTATTTGTTGATGCTGTTTGTTTGCAAGATGGAAAAACCCAGGGCCTGGAGAGAAAACCCTGAAGCATGGTTCAACAGATACAGTATTGTTTCCAGTTTTCAGAAAAGCCCGTCCAGGGACCCAGACCAGTTTATTGAGAGGTGTGTGCAAGACGCAGGTCAAAAGTTAAAGGTTGCGTCAATTTGTCTCAGGTTACTTTCTGGTAATGGAATCTGGCAGATGGGAACAACCTTCCTTTCTTTTAATACTATTGTTTCTGCTAACATCCAAACTCTCCCATAGATTCAACACAGTTTTAAAAAAATCCCAACTAAGCAAGAAAATATTGAGTTGATCTTCCAGAAATGGATACACACAATATTATTCAATTTAAATAATCCCTAATTTCTCTTTGGTTAGATTTTTTGCTGGCTTTCTTCATATTGTTGTTTTTGTTTAACTATGTATTCGTTGAAGAAATTGGTGACATCTACTTTTTCTGTAAGTAGTTAGATCCAACATATAGATATCAAATATATATTGTGATTTTGAGAATATAGATGCTCCTATACTGTTTTATTTATTTTTTAACAGTGTCCCGTCTGGCAATAAGAATAATTGTCTTGATGCCAAAAAGAGCCCAACAGATTTTATTTTCACAAGTGGATCAGCAGTATCCTATCGCCATATTGTTCCGCTTGTTTTATGCATATAAATTTGCTTTATTCTAATTATGCAGGGAGTTTTACAGATTATATGGACACAGAAACAACAGGAAAGGAAGGAAAGCAGAGAAAAAGGAGAAAAGATGAAAGAAAGAGGAGATGAAAGGGAGATAATGATAAAACATTTTCTTGTCTGCTTCATCACCTGCAAAGGTATGTAAAAAGAACAGCAAAACCAATGGACATGGTACGAGACATACAATAAAGTAACACCTAGATACGATTGCTGACATGTATTCTGAGTTACCTGAAGATAAGAATATGGGGTTTCTGTATGGAAGTGAATCTCTAGGTTCCTGGAACCAAGCACCTGTAGTTGTTGGTGAAAGTGCACTTGTGCATGTAAAGTTTATATTAAGAAAAAATGCTCAATAGTGGTTGTGAAGAGCCGAAGAGGCGCCCCCCTCCCCAGAGCACTGAGTCCAGCGCCGGGAGACCCAAAGCCCCAGATGCTCCTATACTATAATAAACTCGTTACATTGAAATACACATTGAGGGCTCAATGACCTAAGCAAAGATTTTGTTAAAGAGTAAATCAAATTATATAGATATATGTTTATATTTGATCAATTATACAATGTGGTTCTATAATAAATTATACATACTTAATTTGATAAAGTGTAAATAAATTGTCATTAGCGACCTAGTTCAGTTTTTGTACTAAAAAAAAAACAAGCACAGTTTAGTTAAACAAGCATAAAAAGAAAGGCTCTCAGTCATGTGTTGATTACATGGTGACTGAAGCCCCTCCCCTTTTGCTCTGTCTAGCTTATAAAATAGAGCAGATGTCTCCTTGTTTCCACTATTTCACTGTCACTGGGGAGCTGGTTTCAGAGCTGCAGGACAGGTTTACTCTTTTTACATACCAAAGTCCCTCTCAGGTAAAGCACTTTTCTTGTTCTGCTTCACATGTAAAGTAAACAGGATGTTTTGATATCATGATTTATTTTAATCTTTGCTTTATTTTTCTAAATGGCAGATAATTTTTCCTCCAATCATGTCCACCCAGTCTTATCCTCAGGATGCCTACAAGGCTCTGCTCAAAGGCATCCAGGAGTTGGACCTTCAGCACTCCAGTGTTCCTTGTAACCTGGTGTTGACAGGAGATGCCTTTCCTTTAGGGATAAACAGCCATGGTCATATCCTCATGGCTGCCTCTGTGTATGGGGGAGGAAGAATTGTGGTTCTGAGCCATGAGACCTACCTGACCCTCTGTCCTGCTCTGGTAGAAAATGCTCTGACCTGGCTGGGAGGAGGAAAGTCTGCAAATCTGTCTTTGGGGGTGCAGAAAAAAATGAAGGCTGTTGCTGATAACCTCAGCAGTTCCAGCTACAAAGTCAGTCTCGTTGAGGAATTTAGTAAAGATCTTGGAGTCGATGTGTACGTAACAGATGCCTATGAAGTGGGTACAAAAGCAGGAGATCTTGTAGCCTTCATGAAAGCAGGTGGAGGGATTCTGATCGGTGGGCAAGCTTTGTCGTGGGCTTCACAGAACCCAAAAGAAAACCCGCTCCTTCAGTTTCCAGGGAATAAAGTTACAGCAGTGGCAGGAATCTACTTTTCTGCTCAGTCTGGAAAAGAAGAAAAATTGCCCATTTACCCTGAGATCCCAACCTCCTGGAAAGCTGTACGGTAAGTGTAAACCATGACTTCACTGAAAGTCTATTTTTCATCTTATTTTCATTTGTAAAGTGTGCAATAAAATTTTACCATGCCTGTTTTGGTGATCATTAAGTTGTTTTTTTTTTTTAAATAAATCCTTCACTTATCAAACCTCTGCCTTCTTATAATGACAGGTGTGGTTTGGACTTTAAAGAAGATCTGGATTTCTTGCTGAAAGGGATCTCAGAGTTTGACATCCAGGGTGGATCAATTGCCTCTGCAGCTCTGGTCCATGGTCCCCTAGCTTTTCCCATCTCTACCACGGATAAGGGAGAGGCGTTCCTTGCAGGATCCTACTTTGGGCGGGGACGCGTCATTTTGGTGACACATGAGGGCTTCTTACAACACGAGGTGCGGTTTTATAGTTTACCCATTTTTTCCCAAAACAACAAAAAGTGTGTTTTTTTTCTCTCTGTATAATCAACTTCTACCTGCATTTATAGAAGCTGGCATCATTTTGGAAGAATGCATTCCATTGGTTGGACCAGGGCAGGAATGGAGTTGTTGGATTTGAGCAGGGCATCCAGACTTTACCCAACTTGGGGTTAAAGTGTGACACCACAGAGTTCAGACAGGATGTTAGCGTGTTTGTGTGTCCACCATACAGTAGCGTAGATTCTGAGACCATCCAGAAGTTTGTGGCAGAGGGAGGAGGACTGGTGATTGGGGGACATGTCTGGAACTGGGCTGCAACAAACGCTGGGAAAAACCCCATGAAGGATTTCTCAGGTATGTTATTGCACATTACAGTCAATTAGTTGATGTATTATTTATGAAAATTTATGACACATTTTAAATTTTGCAGAGAACTAGGCGTAGGTTCAGGTTCCGCAAGCAGCTTTGTATGCTAACTTGCAAAGAAATGCAAAGTATAGCGTAGGAAACCACCACCTGACTGAAATATCTGTCTGTCCAAAGATTATACATCAGTAAATGAAACATTTACTGTAAAAATATCAACCTGACTTTATGAAAAACTAAAATGACCATCCACCAACATACAATATGTAACCAATAAAAACAAGAAACATATTTTCCATAATTTAAAATCACATCTTTATCAAAAAGAAGACTAAGTTAACATTTCATTCTGTATATTTTCTTTCTCCAGGAAACAAGATTCTGAACAAAACGGGCTTGAGCTTGTTGAAAGAAACCATAACATCAGGCGTCTACAAAGCTCCTGATCCAAGCCAGGTCAACAACTTCCAGTTCCGTCATATTCTGCATCGCTTTGCTGAACATGTTCTGGAAGGCGCAGAACTCAGCAAGCAAGATGAAGAGCATCTTAAGAGGCTGGGAGGAGATTGTGCCTCCTTCCTAAGGATGAAGGCTTATGACAGTTTCTGCTACGTAGAGATTATGTCGCTCCTGACTGACATCCTGAAGAAAGGGGGAATACCCAAGGTGGGCTACAATATATTTATTTAGCTTTAGAATTACCAATTATTTACTTGATGAGTTTTGGTAAAACATCTTTTAGTATAAAACTTTGTTTTTTCCAAATCACAACCAAAAAATATATTTTGGACAGCTGTGACGCAGAAAAGGAAAAACATTCAATATAAATACAAAACAGGTGACTGTCACTCAAATTAGTTTAATTTTTTTTCACACCTTTATTAACTAGATTTTGGGTAGATTTAAAAAATATATATTTTTACATTGATCAGATGCATATATCCTTTATTACCAGCTTTATTTCCCTTTTAGCACAGACACCTCTAGCACAGGAGTAAATGTGTATGCAGATAGACTGAAGGAAATTATAGTTTATAGATAATGAAGTCTGTAATAAGCCTTTAAACAAACTTCCTGAAACAAACCTTTTAAAATCTAGAGAAAATAGTGAGACCTAAGCAACGGCAGCTGATAAAGGAAATGGACATTCTGGTCTTGTTGTCTCAGTTGGCCCATTTATCGCTGGTTGTCTGGATGATTGTGCAACAGAAGGAGCCTAAGTGAACCAAGATTAAGGTGCATCTGAACAAGTCAACTGAGGGTCATTATTACAATGTGAATAAAAAGCAACACGCTGATGAGTAACTATTGTACCTTAGTAACAGCAACTGATATTAAAGAGGAGACTGAAGACTTTTAATTGTATAAGCTGAATCTGATGCACCACACATAGAATCAGCTGCACATCAGCTGCATAAACTGCCAAGGAAGAGCTGGAGCTGCAGCAGCAGATCTTTGCTTTTACATCTGGGAAAATAATTTATAATTTGCTAAATACCCTAACTTTGATTTTTAATGTTTGATGAAAGTAGTAAAAAAAACAAAAACAAAACTGTATAGCCTTATAACTGAGCATCACATAATTTGTATGGGTGGAGCATTTTATCATACAATGACGCTATGCTACGGGGTGCCAAATGTAAAAAATTACCAAAAATATTACTAAACAATTGGCTAAATGTGCATTACTGCCTCTTAGTGGGTTTGGGTTGTGATTATGTCTCAGTCAAATGTGTTTAAGGTTGCTTTATGGTGATTGTTGTAGCCAAACTTGAAAATGTAGCCGGTCATCTCACAAATTCAATGTGCCATCTAAACCTTGCTCTCCAATAATACTGAGATTTCATTGCGATGAAAGGTAAAGGTAGTTGCTTGACTTCTTTAAATACAGCACAAGATCTATCAAAAACAATCTATGAATCACTCTGTATTTCATTTTAACTGACATGTTACAGTCAGAAAATTAATGAGTGAGTGTGGGTAAAGTTTCTGCACCTGCATTTTTTAAAGTTAGGTTTTAACCTGTGAGCCAAAAATTTGGCCAGAAGGAGGCACTATGGTGTAATAAAAGACAATGGAGAGAGTCTATGCACATGTGAACCTATTTTAAGGGTAAGACATTAGTAAAGTAGACACAATACATGTTGAGAGGTGATTATAATTCCAGGGAAAAGCACCATTATGTTTGCATGCACTGGAGGAGAGCTTCTATGTTGCCCAGAGAAGGCAGCACAGCATGCTTTACAACATGTGCTAAAATTTGTCAAATTAGAATAGACCCAAGTTGTGCAGAAAATAATCAAAGCCTTCTAGCATCAAAATACATTATGGTTGTAGAATTACTCAAGACATAAGGAAAAAGGACTATTTTTTAAAGTATTCTAATGCAGAGATTTTAAAAAATATATTAAATAGAAAAAAAAAATGAAACCAAATGCATTATCTCCCTTACTGTTTTTTTTTGTTTGTTTTTTAGTTTACTCCCCCCATCACCACCACCATACACACACAACCAAACTTGTGTCACTGTTTTTCAGGGACCTTTCCTTTGACTTCCATTAATTAACCATGACCCTTACCCTAACCATTTCCTATTCATACCTAACCCTAACCCCTAACTAAACTTAATTCCCACCTTAGACCTAATCTTGACCCATGACCCAGAAACAGCAATTCTCCATGTGTGGTCAAGGCATTTGGCCCCACATAAGCAGTCAGTCCCGACAACATGCCATTTTACCTGAAAATGGGCCCCACAATGTATTATAAGCAAGAGCATAAACAATATCACCCCAAAAAAAAGTTTTATTTTTAATCATAAATTTAGCATTTTTATAAAACAAAGATTAAATGATTATTTCTATTGTTTTTTTCACCTTTGCCTTTCAATTGAAAACAAAATTGTAGACAGTTATTTTTCTTTCTTACATTGTTAGACCTATCAAAAATATAAAATGACAAATGGGCCACAGGACAATATTTGCTTCATTGTTTAGTCCGGTTAATGGATCCAGTAGTTATTGTCAGGGTAAATTTTACTTTCTAGCTATTGATCAATACAATGACAACCTATATGATAACCTCTTTGTATAATGTAAAACTTTCTATCAGTCTAACCAAAAAAGTTAAAAAACAATCCACTGGACGTTTTTTCCTAGTTTGAAGACGTTTCGTTTCCCACACAATGCTTCAATGGATTCAAAATGATCAGAAATAGCATTGAGTTCTGATTGCTTTATGGTTTAGGTTGGACCAAATTCAAAGCCTTGTTTTGGCTTAGAAAACATGCAAATTGAACCTGACGAATGGATCCGCCCCTTAGGAATGGGGAATTGTTGGGTTCTTTGTTTCAGTCCAGCCTAGACTCTGCTCAGCTCTGCTTTAGACAAAGGTTGTAAATTAAAGTAAAACATTAGCAGCAGGATTTGATCTCATGACTTCTCTGTCATAATGAGGCATACAGTATATAACATAATTTATGTCCATCTGTTTCTTGTGTACTTGGAAAAAACACCTGCTTTGCCCACTGATGGTGGTCAGAGGGCCCAGCGTAGCTGTGGTTACAGCGTAGATTCCACCATCAGTGAGTAAAACGTTGCTTGACTGAATGTAGTGTAAACCACTTTGGAGTCCCCAGACTCAAAAATATGTATAAACTATCTTCCAGGTGAGTGAGAAGATCTCTGTGAAGAGTCCCAAAGACCACATGCTCCTCAGCCTGGCATCAGATGTCTACGAGGCTTCTCTAAACAAGGAGGAGCTTCTGCCACAGATCATCAAGGTCGATCCAGTACCTGTGGTCAAGAACCAAAGCATCAAGATCCAGGCCCAAACAGGAGGTTAGCTCACACCTTTAACTATCAGACAGTTTTCTAAGTATCAGCTTCCAAATGTCTCTTCAATCTGTGTGACAGAAAATGAGGAGTGGATCAGTACAGGCCTGTACCTCTCTCCTGGCATGAAGACACAGATTATCTTACCGCCAAAGCTTGTTAACACTGGATGGAAGGTAAAGAAAAAAATTAAAACTGTTCTCGACATGTTCTTGAATGTAACAAAGAAGAGTATTTAATTGGCACATTTTGAACCTAAAGGCACTTAATCAATTAAACCTAATCTACTTTACTTCTGAAAAAGAAAATCAAACTTTAACGAGCAGCACCACCCTGCACAGGTTTGAACAGATTTGTAACTGATCTGTTTCATCTAAAGATCCAGATAGGCTGTCAAAGTGATGAGCTGTATAAAGAGGAGTTATGGAGAGCGCCGTATGTGATCAAGAGGTACCCCGTTACAACAGAGAGGATGCAGGTGTGTAACATGTGGGGGGGACTCATCTACCTGCTGGCGCCACGTGACGTAAAGGTGGAGGAGGAAATCGTGGTTGAGGAGGCAGTATCTGCTCCTTATTACAAGTCTGGTGAGTGTGTCGCCATCTGCACATGTACCACAAACGGATGTTTTAATAAGCTAATGCATTTAATGGGCTTTAAGCAAATGCATCGGAGTATTAGTTCATTCAAATCGAAGGTATTAAAGACCCAAAGAGCCGCCTACATTATCTCTTATGTCTTCATTTTTTATATCCCATCGAAGGTTTTTTTTTTTTCTTTTTTCTCCATTTCATATTAGGGATAGGAGTCTTCATGCACTTGGCCAATGGGTCCAATATAATGATAGGAAAGGCAGCTTTTAAGTGTGTTGAGTCTCTAGAATCGGTTAAATGGCTCAAATCTTTAACCAATTGACCCTGTTACTGAGTAAATATTCTTAAGACACCTTAAGTGTGCGAGAAATCTAGAGCCAGAATTTATTGTTAAATATTATTTAGATGACTAATATACATCATAATATGATTGTTCATGTCTTTCTCTGAGTTGATTGGAATTATTAGCATTACCTGAACTCACGGTTGCTTTCCAAATGCCAACTCCTACATATAAACCATATGCTTACCATGCAAAAAAACAAACAAACGAAGAAAACTGACCAAATGAAAGAATCTCTGGTATTCAAAGCATTAAAGTTGCAAATAGCATTAAGCATTGAAATAGAAGTTCAAACATAACAACATGCACATTTAAAATTGTAATAAAAGGGGAATATATGGGGAATTTTCTTTATTTCAAAATTGATCTAAGGAGTAGATTCAAATATACTAAATTACTTGATTACTCTGAATACACAACTGGGATACTGTCACATGATTTTTCCATGTTAGTTGATAATTCAGGTTACACCTGATTAAAAAGCTAAATCGTTGCTTTTATGTGAACTTTCTGAGCTGCTGTATCTCAATAATGTAGCTGACATTTTGACTTATAGGGATTCATTTGTTTTGCTGACGGAAATAAAATGGAAGAAACATTTTTTGATACAGTAGAGCAGGTGTTTTCAACGTTTTCCAGGCCAAGGACCCTCAAACTGATGACGGGATGGAGCAGGGACCCCCTAATTATATACACTACATGAAATTGTGTTATATCAAACTGGTCCTATAGTCACTCTTGTCAGGGTTTGATGTTGGGTTGAGGACCCAAAAGCAGAGGCAAGTTGGCAGAGGTGAATTTAGGTGGGTTTAATAGGGGTTTGCAGGAACAGTGGCAGGGATCAAACAATCAACACTAATATAACGAAGCAAACCAGACCAAGTGTTTAGAAGCGACTAGACTCCTGTGTGTCGCTGAATATTGTGCATTGATGACTCGAGCATCTTCTGCTTTTCCCTAAGGCTATCTGTTTACTACGGTATTGTTTGAATTCATGTTAATGACGGACTCTACAGACATTTCATATAAGTGGAAACTAATTGAATAGGAAAAAGTGTAATCAGCAAAAATCTCCAGAAGAGGGCTTTCAAGAGCACTGGACCTAGGGTCAGCAGACCCCAACTGTTGAAGGGCTTGTGCATTAGAGAGTATTGTTACACTACTGAATATAGATTGAAGGCACAATTTGGTTTAATGAAGTTGTACATAGATATATAATAACAACCTATATCTCCATCCATGGGCTATAATCTGCTTATCCTTACTCTCAAGCGTGAGATTGTATATATATATATATATATATATATATATATATATATATATATATATATATATATATTTAATAGAACATATATTTCTAAAGTGTCTTGTTATGCACAGTTTTTTTCAAAAGCAGGCTTGTAAAACACAACAAATGGATGCTGAAAAAGCACGGGTTTCCAGTTTGCAAAAGGAGCTTTATTTCAAGGCACCGATGTGGTTTTATTTTGGCTCTATCAATATTATGCGTTTATGCGTGCTCGTACTGCTAAATGCGTCTCAAACTTTTACATCCGGAACGGTCAGCGGGGCAACGAATAAGCAGGGGCTTTCCCAGACTTCCTCTCGCAGAGACCTCTCCAGATCCTGTCATTGAAGCCCTAGGCGGCTCCAGGCAAGCCGAGACAAGTCTCTCCAGCGTGTCCTGGGTGGTCACCTGGCCTTCTCCGTTGGGGACGCCTGGAACAGCTCTGGAGGAAAGCGTCCAGGAGTTATCTCAAAATGATGTCTGAACCACCTCAACTGGCTGCTTTCACGCGTAGGGAGAAGCGTCTCTACTCCCTTCTTGAGGCAGGATGACCGGCTCCTCGCACATATCTCTGGGAAGGCTGGCCCAGCCACCCCTGCGGAGAAAGCTGCATTTCAGCAGCTTGTATCCGGGATCTCGTTCTTTGGGTCATGATCCCAAATTTACTTTCGACCATAGGTAGGGAGGGTAGGAGCGTGAACCCGACGGTAAATTGAGAGCTTTGCGCGCTTTAAACAAGCTACCTCTCTTCACCAGGAACGAACGATTGTTTGCGTCGCGTGGGCAAGCCACGCTGCGATCAGATACTGCGATCTCTCGCGCTGCATTCTTCCCTCGCACCGTGAGCAGGACCCGCACGGGGAATAGCGAACTCCCTCCGCTTGAGGCAGGGAACTCCTTTCAGCAACCGAAGGGAACCGTGACTTTCCGCTCGAACCAGCGGCTTGGGGCCGGAGAACTGATTCTCATCCGGCGCTTCACGCCGCATTTCGCGGGCACCGTAGCGCCTGTAGCTGTAGATACAGGCAGGAGGGGAGCCAGCAGAGATTACTGATCATCCGCCAAAAGCAGGGGCGAGATCCGGCTGTTCCCCAAATGAGACCCCCTCCGGTCTTGGCGCCACTTCAAGAAATCCGCAGCTCCGCAAAAAGTTGCTTGAACAGGCCCGGTGATAGAGGGGCAACCCACAATAGAGGTCAACTTTTATACCCGAGACGAGGTCCGATGCCAATACCGACAATCGCACGAGCCGAGCACCACCTCGGCTAAAACGGCAGCAGGATGGCCCTAATGAAGGGCTGACAGCCACTTACTCACTGGAGCACCCCACAGGGGCAGCATGCGAGACGCGGTCCGAATGCCTTCTCCAGAGTCCCCAAGCACGGCCGTGGACTGGTTGAAAAAAACTTCCATGAACCCTCAAGCACCCTGCAAAGGGTGTAGAGCTACTCCACCGTTCCACGGCCAGGCCGCTTTCCACCGCTGCTGTACTCCTGCGGCAGAGGTTGACAATCCAGCTTGGGGCTCACTCTCCCAGCACCCTGGCACGGGCCTTTCCGGCGCTGGCGGGCGGAAGTGTAGGATTCCCACGGCCAGTTGGAACGCGCCTGCGGTCCCCAGCTAACATGGAGGAACCACTCGATGTCTGCCAATCAGGCGAACTATCGAAAGCAGATCATGACAGCGACGTGTCAACCATGACAACCCGACAACTTCAGAGCTTCAAGAATGCTCAGGGCCCGGATCGGATGCAGCGCACCAGCCACGAAACACCGTGGTAGGTTTTTGACTGCCTCGGTGACTTCAACCCTGGGTGAGCCGGGCGGGAACTGGCCCCAAGCTTTTAATCTGCTTCTTCCCCCACTGAAGGCATGTCTGTCAGGGTTGAGGAGATCACCTCCCGATATTCATTATACCGCAGCGACGGCCCTGTCTGCAGTCAGGTCAGCAGCTCCCCACGCCACTAAAAACAGTGTTAGTGGAGCACTGCTTTCCCCTCCGGGGGCGCCGGACGGTTTGCCAGAATATCGCTTTACGAGGGCCCAGCTTCGATAGTGATGCTTTCGCTGGCTCACTCGAACTCTCCGGGCGCGGGGTTTGCCGCCGCAACGCCGGGCTGCGACGCATCGCCAGCCTCCAGGTACCTGCCTGCGCTTCAGGAGTCCCACAAAGCGAAGCGAAGGCTTGATAGAGACCGCTTCTTCAACTGAAACCATCTTACTATACGATTGTCCACCACGAGGGTTACGAGGATACGCACCCGCGACCGAGCACCGCAAACCTGCTACGACCACAGCTACGGGCAGCCGCTAACGACAATAGAGGCGAACACACTGGCCAGCCGGACTCCATGTCTCCAACCTCCTCCCGGAACCTGAGAGAAGCTCTCGCGGAGGTGGGAGTTGAACGAGTCGCTGACGAGGCACTCCACCAAGCGTTCCCAGCGAACCCTCGCCTGCGTTTGCAGATTACTTGCGGTGACGTCTTTTGCCTGAAGCCCCTCCTCTTCCAGCGTATCAGCTCACCACCGGAGGTGGTGAGGTGGGTGCGGTTTGGCTCTCGCCCTCTCTTCACCAAAGGTGTACAAGACATCTGCGGCCGAAGATCCCGAAGATCTGACCACGAAGTGGAATGTCTGACCGCCGACCCTGGGAGTTAATCACTGGTGCCAAGTGCGATGGACATCGCTGGCGCTAGGTAACCTGCGTTATTCCTTCGCTGGACAATCCCGTAGCTTGCACAGAAGTCCAATAATGAGGGCTTTTCACAGCGGTTGAAATTTCACAGCTAACGATGTATGTTCTCAATCACTGGGTCATCCACTTGTAAAAGGTTTGCCGCATTAGGCGTTGAAGTCTCCCAGCAGAATGAGGTGAGTCCCGGGGAGGCAGCTTCTAACACCCTCCCCAGGGATGCTAAGAAGGCCTGGTACTCCCGTGCCTTGCCCGTTGACCCCATAGGCGAAGGCTCCTGTCAGAGTCGTCTACTGGCCCTGAAGGCGAAGGAAGCTGACCTACCCGTCTACGGGGTGAACGCCAACCGCAGGCGGCTGAGCTGGGGGAGACAAACAGCGGCCCCCCGCTCTCCTCCTCTCCCAAGGGCGCTCCAGCCGTGAAGAGAGTCAGCCTCTCAGGGGAGTTGGGTTCCAGAGCCCCTGGCTGTGCGTGGTAGGGAGAGCTCAACTTATTTCTAGCCGATATCGCTCCACCTCCTCCGCAGCGCGCTTCGGCTCCTTCCCGTGCAGTGAGGTGACATTCCGCGTCCGGCCCAGTTGCAGCGCGCGATCGGTCAGGTGTAGTCTCCGCCTCTGGCTGCGCCCAATCACCTTTTGCAGTCGTTCCTCATAGTTCCCACCTGGGTGATGCAGTGCACTGGGGGATGGCCTGCAGCGTCGCTCGCCTGGGCTGGGCCCGCCGGGTCTCCGCGAGGAGAACCAGCCACCAAAGCTGGCCGGCGAACCCCCCGCCCAAGGCCTACGCTCCAGGGTGGGGTCCGCCCTCCGCACGTGCCGACGCCGGCAATCACGTGCCTGCTTTGAGTCCTGCGTCATAAGGTTTTTGAACCGCTCTTAGGTCTGACCTGTCACTCAGAAGCCTATTTTACCTTGGGGCCCTTCAGGGGCATTTGGCCCCGACAACATAGCCTCTGGGATCACCCAGGCACTGAAACCCCTCCACCACATTAAGGTGGCGGTGTCAAGGTAGGGGTTATCTGGCGTTTATACGTTTCATTAAAATGTGTTCAAATACCGAAATATTTTTTAAAGATGTTTCCAAGACAACATCCTTCATGTGGTTACTTCAGGTGTGACAAAGAAGCAGACTGGTCACCTCTGCTGCAAAGCTCCGGCCCCACAAGGGCAGAAATCAGAAAGCCGATAACATCATCATCCTCACTGCTGTAAATGTAGTTTTACATCGCTTCGAGACCTGGAGAGCCCTCCCGAGGTGGGGGAAAATCTGAATTTTTACATCATGAAGGGTAGTTTGAGATCTGGCTGTCATTCCACAAAAATTTCTATCCCGCAAAAGAGCGCATTTGTGGCTGATGCAAAATTTCTGTGGGTAAGGAATGCTTTTCTATTAAATTCTTTCTTTTAAAAAATAACAATAGGAAACACTGTAAAACGTAACATAAGGTATGTTTGTAACAAAAGCAAAAGTAAATCATACACAAAATGAATATAAATAGGCCAGTTTTACTAAGAGACCTGCGTCTAAGACAAAAGAGAAAGTACAGTAGTGCTGCAGTATTAATTCCTAGCTATTGGACCAGCAGGAACATAATCAAAAGTAGTTTTTTGGAACGCTTAACAACTAAAAGATGATAGGATATCTGGTATACTCTGTATAACGGACTGCTGCCAGTCTCTACATTGACATGCCAAACAACATATATAAAATTACCCTTCCCTATTTTCTACATGAGAATTTTGGGCACTCAAAATGAAGGCATGATTAAAAGCTGAGAGAAATGGGATGGAGATGGGTCTCTGTTAGAGAAAGACTACTTCAGTGCTGCATATGTTGACTAAACCACTGAGGATTGTTTGATGTTCTTCTTCTTCTTTTCTTTCTTTCAGGTTACATGTATGCAAGCTTATCCTCGGGCCATGACGTAATCTCCCAAAATAAAGTAAAAAGGACCCTCGACGCAGAGTATATCAAGACACAATGGGTCTGTGGGGAGAACCTCACAGTCCGGGGTCACAACCAACAGAGATGAGCTGCTTGGGAGTTCCCCCCCAACACCACAGAGGCAACATGTAACCTGTGGCCGCCTGTATATTAATGAGGAAGTGCTAGGAGTCAGCAGGGCAAAGGTAGTGCGTTTTTATTGGATTATTTTAAAAACGCAGCTTTATACAAGCGGCGCGACCAAACTTCCAGCCAGGGGCAGGCGCTAGATGGGGGGCAAGTGGGTGCGCCATAACCAACCTTAACCAATCATTGGCCACCCCTGTGGCTAGGGGTGTAAATCACAATCCATCATGGCGATTCCGATTCCAGTACTTCGATTTCTGGCCTTGATTAAGCACTACTGATATAAAGAATACACCCGCTACCGATTGATTTCCCATTAATCGATTAACCTGGGGCCGTGTTAAATTTTTAAAATTATGATTATTTTTTTTTACACTTAACAAAGTTTCAAGTTTAAAATAAATCAATAAAAGCTGTAATAACTCAGGTTATGTATTTTTTTTTTTTAGAAACAACAGCAAATAACAGAAGTAGAAAAGAAGTTGCATCAAAAATACTGCAAAAATACTGCACAAAATCAGTGCAATTAGTGCAATACAAATACCTCAGCTCCGAGTGTGGGCGTCCACCCTTGAGAGAGGCGGCTCCGTTGCCTCCTCTCCCAAATTGTAGATGACGCAAACAGTGCGCGAAGACAGGAGGCCAACATTTGTTTTATGAGCGAAATTGTACAGAAAACAACTCCTGAAGTTTTTGACCGCTAGAAGGCGAGGTCTTAAAGCAGCTGAGACGCCTTTTTTTCACCTGGATCTCCAGCTCTTTTTGGCCCTCATGTCCCTCCGTGTCGGACTAAAGCCTTTACT